>JAKWBO010001019.1:0-21017 GCA_034336685.1 Luscinia luscinia
AAACCCTAAAAATCACTTTTAAAAACCAAAAAAATCCTTTTAAAACCCTAAAAAATCCTTTTAAAAACTCCTAAAAATCTAAAAAAAAACCTTTAGAAAAACCTTCAAAAAATCCTTTTAAAATTCTTTTAAAAACCCATAAAACCCTAAAATCCCTTTTAAACCTCGTTAAAACCCTATTTTAAAAAACCCTAAAAACCTTTTTAAAAATCCTCTTTATAAAAACCCTAAAAAACCTAAAACAACCTAAAAAAACCCTTTAAAAAAAACCTAAATCCTTCTTTTAAAACCCCTAAAACCCCTTAAAAACCCTTAAAAATCCCTTTAAATCCTCTTTAAAACCTATTTTAAAAAACCCTAAAAACAAAAAAACCCTAAAAATCCTTTTAGAAAAAAACCCTAAAAACTTCTTTAAAAATCCCTAAAAATCCTTTTAAAACCCTTTAAAAACCCTGAAAATCCTTTAAAAAACTCCAAAAATCTTTTAAAAAAACTTTAAAATCCTTTTAAAAACCCATAAAACCCTAAAATCCCTTTTTAAACCTCGTTAAAACCCTATTTTAAAAAACCCTAAAAAGCTTTTTAAAAATCCCCTAAAAACCTCTTTATAAAAACCCTAAAAATCCTAAAACAACCGAAAAAAACCCTTTAAAAAAAACCTAAATCCTCCTTTTAAAAACCCCTAAAATCCCTAAAAACCCCTTAAAAAACCCTCAAAAATCCCCTTTAAATCCTCTTTAAAAACCTATTTTAAAAAAACCCTAAAAACAAAAAAAACCCTAAAAAATCCTTTTAAAAAAATTTAAAACCTCTTTAAAAACCCCTAAAAATCCTTTAAAACCCTTTAAAAATCCTTTAAAAAACTCCTAAAAATCTTTAAAAAAACCCTTTAAAATCCTTTTAAAAACCCATAAAACCCTAAAATCCCTTTTAAAACCTCTTTAAAACCCTATTTTAAAAAACCCTAAAATCCTTTTTAAAAAAACCCTAAAAATCTCTTTATAAAAACCCTAAAAAACCTAAAACCACCTAAAAAAACCCTTTAAAAACCCTAAATCCTCCTTTTAAAAACCCCTAAAACCCCTTAAAAAACCCTTAAAATCCCCTTTAAATCCTCTTTAATAACCTATTTTAAAAAACCCTAAAAACAAAAAAACCTAAAAAAATCCTTTAAAAAACCCTAAAACCTCTTTAAAAACCCCTAAAAATCCTTTTAAAAACCCCTAAAAATCCTTTTAAAAACTCCTAAAAATCTTTAAAAAACCCTTTAAAATCCTTTTAAAAACCCATAAAACCCTAAAATCCCTTTTAAAACCTCTTTAAAACCCTATTTTAAAAAAACCCTAAAAACCTTTTTAAAAATCCCATAAAATCCTCTTTATAAAAACCCTAAAAAACCTAAAACCACCTAAAAAAACCCTTTAAAAAAAAACCCCTAAATCCTTCTTTTAAAAAACCCCTAAAATCCCTAAAAACCCCTCAAAAAACCCTTAAAAATCCTCTTTAAAAACCTATTTTTAAAAACCCTAAAAACAAAAAAAAATAACCTTTAAAATCTTTTAAAAAAAACCTAAAAACCTCTTTTCAAAACCCCTAAAAATTCTTTTAAAACCCTTTAAAAATCCTTTAAAAAACTCCTACAAATCTTTAAAAAACCTTTTAAAATCCTTTTGAAAACCCATAAAACCCTAAAATCCTTTTAAAACCTCTTTAAAACCCTATTTTAAAAACCCTAAAAACCTTTTTAAAATCCCTAAAAACCTCTTTATAAAAACCTAAAAACCTAAAACAACCTAAAAAACCCTTTAAAAAAAACCTAAATCCTTTTAAAAATCCCTAAAATCCCTAAAACCCCTTAAAAACCCTCAAAATCCCTTTAAATCCCTATTTTAAAAAAGCCCTAAAAACAAAAAAAACCTAAAAATCCTTTAAAAAAAAACTAAAAACCTCTTTTAAAAACCCCTAAAAATCCTTTTAAAACCCTTTAAAAACCCTGAAAATCCTTTAAAAAACTCCTAAAAATCTTTTAAAAAAACCTTTAAAATCCTTTTAAAAATGCAAAAAACCCTAAAAAACTTTTTTAAAAAAAACTAAAAATCTCTTTAAAAACCTCTAAAAATCCTTTTAAAACCCTTTTTAAAAACCCTTTTAAAAATCCTTTAAAAACCTTTTAAAATCCTTTTAAAACCTTTTAAAATCCTTTTAAAACCTTTTAAAATCCTTTTTAAACCTTTTAAAATCCTTTTAAAACCCTTTTAAAAAACCCTAAAAAATTGTTTTGAAATCCCTTAAAACCCCCTAAAATCCCATTTTAAAATCATTTTAAAAAACCCCAAAAATCCCCTTTTTAAACCCTTTTTAGTCAGCCCAAAAATTAATTAATTTGCGATTAATAATAATAAAAATAATTAAACCTCGTTAGGTTGGAAAAATCCGAGATTTAGAGCCGGGGGAAAATCCCTCCGAGCCCTTTTTAGGGATAATTTATTTTTTATTTCTATTTTTTGATTTATTTATTCTTTTTATTATTATTATTATTTTCCCCCCGCTCGATTTAATCTCGGCCACGGCAATAATAAATTAAAAAATAATAAATAAAGAAATAAAATATCGAAAAAATGAGGAAGATCCTGGGGGCGAATCTATAAAAAAAGAAATTAAAAAATCCTTTTAATAAAAAAATCCTTTTGATAAAAAAATCTTTTTAATAAAAAAAATCCTTTTAGTTAAAAAATCCTTTTGATAAAAAAATCCTTTTAATAAAAAAATCCTTTTAGTAAAAAAAATCCTTTTAATAAAAAAAAAATTTAATTAAAAAATACTTTTAATTTTAAAATCCTTTTAATAAAAATGATTTTAATACAAAAAAAATTTTAATTTTAAAATTATTTTAATAAAAAATTCTTTTAATTAAAAAATCCTTTTAATAAAAAAATCTTTTTAATAAAAAAATCTTTTTAATAAAAAAAATCTTTTTAATAAAAATAAAATATTTTTAATAAAAATAAAATATTTTTAATAAAAAAATCCTTTTCTGGTTTTTCTGCCCTCGGGGGATTTTTCCATTGGGGGGAAAAAAAAATTAAAATAAATAAATAAATAAATAAATAAATAAATAAATAAATAAATAAATTAGGTTTTTAAGGGTTTTTATTAAAAAAATCCTCAGAGCTCCCCCCAGAAATCACAGGGACCCCAAAACTCGCAGGCACCCCCTAAAAACCCCCAAGGGGCCCCCAAAAGTCACAGAGACCCCAAAAGCTTCCCCAGAGCCCCCAAAACTCACAGGGACCCCAAAACCACCGAGAAACCCCCAGGGCCCCCAAAACCCCCAAGGAGCCCCCAAAAGTCACAGAGACCCCAAAACCTCTCAGAGACCCCAGGGTTCCCAAAAAATTCACAGGGACCCCCCAGAACTCGCAGGGACCCCAAAACACCGAGACCCCCAAAGCCACCAAGAGACTCCCAAAAGTCACCGGGACCCCAAAAGTCAAAGAGACCCCAAAAACATCCAAAGACCTCCCAGGGTTCCCCAAAACTCACAGGGACCCCCAGAACTCACAGGGACCCCAAAACATCCAAAGACCCCCAGAGACCCCAAAACTCACCGAGACCCCAAAAACATCCAAGGAGCCCCAAAAGTCACAGAGAGCCCAAAACCTCTACAGAGACCCCCAGGGCCCCCAAAACTCACAGGGACCCCAAAACTCACAGAGATCCCAAAAGTCACAGGGACCCCAAAAGTCACAGAGACCCCAAGGACTCACAGGGACCCCAAAATCACACAGAGACCCCCAGGGTTCCCAAAAACTCACAGAGACCCCCCCAAACTCACAGGGACCCCAAAACCTCAAAGGGATCCCCAGAAAACCCCCAAGGAGCCCCCAAGTGTCACAGAGCCCCCAAAACTCACAGGGGACCCCAAAACTCTCAGAGACCCACCCAGGGTTCCCAAAAATTCACAGGGACCCCAAAATCACCAAAGGAGCCCCCAAAGTCACAGAGACCCCAAAACCTCACGGGGACCCCAAAACTCTCAGAGACCCCCAGGGTTCCCCAAAAATTCACAGGGATCCCCTAAAAACCTCCAAGGAGCCCCCAAAGTCACAGAGACCCCAAAACCTCACGGGGACCCCAAAATCACACAGAGACCCCAGGGATCCCAAAACATTCACAGGGACCCCCAGAACTCACAGGGACCCCAAAACCACCAAGAAACCCCCCAGAGACCCCAAAATCTCACAGAGACCCCAAAACCTCCAAGGAGCCCCAAAAGTCAAAGAGACCCCAAAACCTCTCAGAGACCCCAGGGTTCCCCAAAACTCACAGGGACCCCAAAAACTCACAGAGATCCCAAAAACATGCAAAGACCCCCCAGAGACCCCAAAAACTCACAGGGACCCCCAAAACCTCCAAGGAGCCCCCAAAAGTTACAGAGACCTCAAAACCTCACGGGGACCCCAAAACCTCTCAGAGACCCCCAGAGACCCCGAAAACTCACAGAGCCCCCCAGGGCTCCCCAAAAACTCACAAGAGCCCACCCAGGGCTCCCCAAAAAAAACCTCACAGAGCCCACCCAGAACTCACAGGGACCCAAAACTCACAGGGACCCCCCAAAACACCAAAAGACCCCCAAAAACTCACACAGACACCCCAAAAACTCACAGAGACCCCAAAACCCCAAGGAGCCCCAAAAGTCACAGGGACCCCAAAGCCTCTCAGAGAACCCCCAGGGCTCCCAAAAACTCACAGGGACCCCCAGAACTGACAGGGATCCCAAAAACATCCAAAGACCCCCAGAGACCCCAAAAGTCACAGAGACCCCAAAACCTCACGGGGACCCCCAAAAGTCACAGAGACCCCCCCAGGGTTCCCCAAAAAATTCACAGGGACCCCAAAACTCACAGGGACCCCCAGAACTCGCAGGGACCCCAAAACTGACAAGGGACCCCAAAACATCCAAAGACCCCCAGAGACCCCCAAAAAATCACAGAGGCCCCTAAAAACCCCCAAGGACGCCCCAAAAGTCACAGAGACCCAAAAATCACACAGAGACGCCCCAGGGTTCCCCAAAAATTCACTGGGACCCCCAAAACCTCAAGGAGCCCCAAAAGTTACAGAGACCCCAAAAGGCACCGGGACCCCAAAGCCTCTCAGAGACCCCCAGAGACCCCGAAAACTCACAGAGACCCCCAGGGCTCCCAAAAACTCACAGAGCCCACCCAGAACTCACAGGGACCCAAAACTCACAGGGACCCCCAAAAACACCAAAAGACCCCCAAAACTCACACAGACACCCCAAAAAAACCCCAAGGAGCCCCCAAAAGTCACAGAGACCCCAAAAATCTTCAGAGTCCCCCCAGGGTTCCCCAAAAAAATTCACAGGGACCCCCAGAACTCACAGGGACCCTAAAAACATCCAAAGACCCCCAGGGTTCCCAAAAACTCACAGAGACCCCCAAAACTCACAGGGACCCCCAAAAACACCAAAACACCCCCAAAAACTCACAGAGACCCTAAAACCCCAAGGAGCCCCAAAATTCACAGGGACCCCAAAAAATCTTCAAAGCCTCCAAATGTCACAGAGACCCCAAAACCTCACAGGGACCCCAGGGTTCCCCAAAATATTCACAGGGACCCCCAGAACTCACAGGGACCCCAAAACTCACAGAGACCCTAAAGAACATCCTAAGACCCCCAGAGACCCCAAAAAGTCACAGAGACCCCAAAACTCAAAGAGACCCCAAAACCACCAAGAGACCCCCAGAGATCCCAAAACCTCAAAGGGACCCCAAAAACATCCAAAGACCCCCAGAGACCCTCAAAAGTCACAGGGACCCCCCAAAACCCCCAAGAGCCCCAAAGTCACCGGGACCTCAAAGCCTCTCAGAGACCCCAGGGTTCCCCAAAAATTCACAGGGACCCCCAAAACTCACGCAGGGATCCCAAAAACATCCAAAGACCCCCAGAGACCCCAAAAGTCACAGAGACCCCCAAAACCTCACGGGGACCCCAAAAGCTCACAGAGACCCCCAGGGCTCCCAAAAAACTCACCGGGACCCCCCAGAACTCGCAGGGACCCCAAAACCTCACAGGGACCGCCCCAAAACCACCAAGAGACCCCCAGAGACCCCCAAAAACTCACAGAGACCCCAAAAACCTCAAGGACGCCCCAAAGTCACAGAGACCCCAAAATCACATAGAGACCCCAGGGCTCCCAAAAAATTCACAGAGCCCACCCAGAACTCACGGAGATCCCAAAAACATCCAAAGACCCCAGAGACCCCCAAAAACTCACAGAGACCCCAAAAACTCACAGAGACCCCCCAGGGTTCCCAAAAACTCACAGAGCCCACCCAGAACTCACAGGGACCCCAAAACTCACAGGGACCCCAAAAACATCCAAAGACCCCCAGAGACCCTAAAACTCACAGGGACCCCCAAAACCCCCAAGGAGCCCCAAAAGTCACCGGGACCCCAAAACCTCTCAGAGACCCCCAAGGGTTCCCAAAAAACTCACAGGGACCCCCAGAACACCCAGAGACCCAAAAACATCCGAAGACGCCCCAGAGACCCCCAAAAACTCACAGAGACCCCAAAACTCACAGAGACCCCCAAAAAACACCAAGGAGCCCCAAAAAGTCACCGGGACCCCAAAAACTCACAGGGACCCCAAAAACTCACAGAGACCCCCCTAAAAACACCAAGAGAGCCCCAAAGTCACTGGGACCCCAAAAACCTCAAGGACCCCCAAAATCCCAGATTTTTTTTCCTTTTTCCCTTTTCCCTTCATTTCTCCATCCCTCCCCCAAACAAACCCCTCGGGAAAAATAAATATAAAATAAAATAAAATGAAATGAAATAAATATAAAATAAAATAAAATAAAATAAAATATAACATAAAATAAAATATAAAATAAAATAAAATGAAATAAAATAAAATAAAATAAATATAAAATAAAAAAAAATATAAAATAAAATCAAATATAAAATAAAATATAAAATATAAAATATAAAATATAAAATATAAAATATAAAATATAAAATATAAAATATAAAATATAAAATATAATAAAATAAAATAAAATAAAATAAAATAATAAAATAAAATAAAAATAAAATAATAAAATAAAATAAAATAAAAATAAAATAAGATAAGATAAAAAATAAAATAAAATTAAATAAAATAAAAAATAAAAATATAAAATAAAATAATAAAATAAAATAATAAAATAAAATAAAATAAAATATAAACTAAAATAAAATAAAATATAAAATAAAATAAACTAATAAAATAGAATAAAAAAATAAAATTAAAATAAAATAAACTAATAAAATAAAATAAAATAATAAAATGAAATAAAATAAGATAAAATAAAAAAATAAAATGAAATGAAATAAAATAAAAAATAAAAATATAAAATAAAATAAACTAATAAAATAAAATAAAATAAAATAAAATAAAATAAAATAAAATATTCTTAAAAAACACCAAAAATAAAACCCCAAATTCGGATTTCCAAAAAACGGGAAAAAAATTAGAATAAAAGGGAAAAAAATTGGAATAACGAGGGGAAAGGGCAGAAAGCTGGAAAATAAGGGGTTAAAAATTGGGAAAAAAAAAATTGAAAAGAGGAGGAAAAAAAGGAAAAAAGAGTGGAAAATGGGAAAAATGGGAAAAATGGGGAAAAAATTGGGAAAAATGAAAAAAAAATATTTAAAAACAGGGGAAAAGGAGGAAAAAGGGAAAATGGAATAAAACGGAAAAAGAATAAAGAGATGGGGGAATAAAATTGGAATAATGGAGGGAAAGGGGAGAAAGGTGGAAGGAAGGGGTTAAAAATTTAGGAAAATTTGGGAAAAATTTGGGAAAATGGGAAAAAATGGGAAAAATAAAAAATATTTAAAAATGGGGAAAGGAGGAAAAAGGGGGAAAATGGAATAAAAAAGGAAAAGGATAAATGGATGGGGAAAGAAAATTGGAATAATGGAGGAAAGGGGAGAAGGCGGGAAGGAAGGGTTAAAAGTTTGGGAAAAAATGGGAAAAAATTAGGAAAATAAAAAAATATTTAAAAATGGGGAAAGGAGGAAAAAAGGGGAAATGGAATAAAAGGGGAAAAGGATAAAGAGATGGGGGAAAAAATTGGAATAATGGAGGGGAAAGGGGAGAAAGGCGGGAAGGAAGGGGTTAAAAATTTGGGAAAAATTTGGGAAAATTTTAGGGAAAATGGGAAAAAATGGGGAAAAAAAAGGCGGGAATGGGGAATGTGGGGTCAGAGGATTTGATCAGGGATTTTGGGGGTTTAGGAGTTTTATTTGGGGATTTTGGGGTTTGGGGGCTTTTGGGGAGATTTTTGGGGTTTGTGGGAATTTATGGGGTTTTATTTGGGGTTATGGAGGATTTATGGGGGTTTGGGGGGTTTTGGGGGATTTGGGGGATTTTGGGGGGTTTGGGGGTTTATGGGATTTATTGAGGGGTTATGAGATTTATGGGGATTTTGGGGGTTTTGAGGAGTTTTTGGGGATTTTGGGTGTTTTGAGGGATTTTATGGGGATTTATGGGGTTTGGGGGTTTATGGGCGATTTGTGGGGATTTTGGGGTTCTGAGAGGATATTGGGGGTTCTGGGGGATTTTGGGGTTTTATGGGGATTTAGGGGTTTTGAGGGTTTCTGGGGGTTTATTGGGAGGGGGTCAGGGGTTTGTGGGGGTTCTGGGGATTTATGAGAGATTTTATGGAGGATTTTGGGGGGTTTTAGGGATTTCTAAGGGATTTATGGGGGTTCTGAGGATTTATGGGGGGATTTTATGGGGATTTCTGGGGGTTTTAAGGAGATTTCTGCGGGGTTTTGGGGGATTTCTAAGGGATTTATGGGGGGCTATGGGGGATTTATTGGAGAGTGCATGGGGATTTCGGGGTTTTGGGGGATTTCTAAGGGATTTATGGGGAGCTATGGGGGATTTATTGGGGGATTTTCTGGGGGTTTTAGAGATTTCTGCGGGGTTTGGGGATTTCTAAAAAGATTTATGGGGGGCTATGGGAGATTTACAGGGAATTTATGGGGGTTTATGGGGGTTTGGAGGATTCTGAGGATTTCTGGGGAGGTTATGGGGGATTTATGGGGATTTATTGGGGATTTCTTGGAGTGTTATGGGGGATTTTGGGGATTTCTGGGGAGTTGGGGAATTTCTGGGAGATTTTATTGGGGATTTCTGAGGGGTTTCGGTCCTGGGGAGCTCTGGGGGTTTGTGAGGGATTTATGGGGATTCTGAGGGGTTATAGGGATTTACAGGGGTTTATTGGAGAATTTCTGGGGGATTTTGGGGTTTCGGAGGATTTTCTGGGGAATTTAGGGGAGTTATGGGGATTTCAGGGGGTTTGTGAGGGTTTGTGGGGATTCTCTGAAGGATTTTCTGAGGGTTTCTGGGAGGATTTTCTGGGGAATTTATTGGGGATTTTGGGGATTTGGGGGATTTCTAGAGGATTTATGAGGGGTTATGGGGGATTTCTGGGGGATTTCTGGGAGATTTCTGGGGATTTGGGGGATTTTATGAGGATTTTCTGGGGATTTATTGGGGTTTCTGGGGGATTTTCAGGGGGATTTCATGGGGTTTCTGGGGATTTATTGAGGGATTTCTGGGGATTTATTGAGGATTTCTGGGGGATTTTATGGAGGATTTTGGGGGATTTATTGAGGATTTCTGGGGGATTTTATGGAGGATTTTTGGGAATTTAAGAGGATTTTCTGGGGATTTATTGGGGATTTCTGGGGATTTTCAGGAGGATTTCATGGGGGGTTTCTGGGGGATTTCTGGGGATGTATTGGGTATTTCTGGGGGATTTTATGGAGGATTTTATGGAGAATTTTTGGAAATTTCTGGGGGAATTTTGGGGGATTTACGAGGATTTTCTGGGGATTTATTGGGGATTTTATGGAGGATTTTGGGAATTTCTGGGGGAGTTCTGGGGGATTTTGTGGGATTTTACGAGGATTTTCTGGGGGTCTATTGGGGTTTCTGGGGGATTTTCGGGGGATTTCATGGGGTTTCTGGGGATTTATTGGGGAGTTTCTGGGGGATTTTATGGAGGATTTTGGGAATTTCTGGGGGATTTATTAGGGGATTTTACGAGGATTTTCTGGGGATTTTTGGGAATTTCTGGGGGATTTTAGGGGGATTTTACGAGATTTTCTGGGGATTTATTGGGGATTTCTGGGGGTTTCAGGGGGATTTTATGGGGATTTTCCGAGGATTTCTGGGGGATTTTATGGAGAATTTTGGGAATTTCTGAGTGATTTCTGGGGATTTTTAAAATTTCACGAGGATTTTGGGGATTTTATGGAGATTTTGTGGAGGTTTCAGGGGGGATTTAAGGGGATTTTATGGAGGATTTTAGGGAATTTCTGCGGGATTTTCGGGGGGAGTTCTGGAGGATTTTAGGGGATTTTTATGGAGATTTTCTGGAGGTTTCAGGAAGGATTTAAGGGGATTTTATGGAGGATTTTTGGGAATTTCTAGGGGATTTCGAGTGTTCTGGGGGATTTTAGGGATTTTATGGAGATTTTCTGGAGGTTTCAGGGGGATTTAAGGGGATTTTATGGAGGATTTTTGGGAATATCTGAGTGATTTCTGGGGGATTTTTGAGGATTTTGGGGATTTTATGGAGATTTTCTGGAGGTTTCACGGGAGATTTAAGGGGATTTTATGGAGGATTTTAGGGAATTTCTGGGGATTTCAGGGGGAGTTCTGGGGATTTTAGGGATTTTTATGGAGATTTTCTGGCGGTTTCACGGGGAGATTTAAGGGGATTTTATGGAGGATTTTTGGGAATTTCTGCTGGATTTTCGGGGGGGGGAGTTCTAGGGGATTTTGGGGATTTTTATGGAGATTTTCTGGAGGTTTCACGGGAGATTTAAGGGGATTTTATGGAGGATTTTTGGGAATTTCTGAGTGATTTCTGGGGGAGTTCTGGGGAATTTTGGGGATTTTTATGGAGATTTTCTGGAGGTTTCAGGGGGGATTTAAGGGGGATTTTATGGAGGATTTTTGGGAATTTCTGGGGAATTTCAGGGGGTGTTCTGGGGATTTTTGGGGATTTTTATGGAGATTTTCTGGCGGTTTCAGGGGGGATTTAAGGGGATTTTATGGAGGATTTTTGGGAATTTCTGAGTGATTTCTGGGGATTTTTTGAGAATTTCACGAAGATTTTTGGGGATTACAATGGAGATTTTCTGGGGTTTCATGGGGGATTTAAGGGGATTTTATAGAGGATTTTTAGGAATTTCTGGGAATTTCGGGGGGTGTTCTGGGGGATTTTGGGGATTTTATGGAGATTTTCTGGCGGTTTCAGGGGGATTTAAGGGGATTTTATGGAGGATTTTTGGGAATTTCTGAGTGATTTCTGGGGGATTTTTGAGGATTTTTGGGATTTTATGGAGATTTTCTGGCGGTTTCAGGGGGGATTTAAAGGGGATTTTATGGAGGATTTTTGGGAATTTCTGGGGATTTCGGGGGGTGTTCTGGGGGATTTTTGGGGATTTTTATGGAGATTTTCTGGAGGTTTCACGGGAGATTTAAGGAGGATTTTATGGAGGATTTTTGGGAATTTCTGAGTGATTTCTGGGGGATTTTTGAGAATTTCACGATGATTTTTGGGGATTTTATGGAGATTTTCTGGAGGTTTCAGGGGGATTTTAGGGGGATTTTATGGAGGACTTTGGGAATTTCTGAGTGATTTCTGGGGGATTTTTGAGGATTTTTGGGGATTTTTATGGAGATTTTCTGGAGGTTTCGGGGGGATTTAAGGGGGATTTTATGGAGGATTTTGGGAATTTCTGAGTGATTTCTGGGGATTTTTGGGAATTTCACGAGGATTTTGGGGATTTTATGGAGATTTTCTGGGGTTTCACGGGAGATTTAAGGGGGATTTTATGGAGGATTTTTGGGAATTTCTGGGGGATTTCGGGGGGTGTTCTGGGGGATTTTGGGGATTTTATGGAGATTTTCTGGAGGTTTCAGGGGGATTTAAGGGCGATTTTATGGAGGATTTTGGGAATTTCTGAGTGATTTTTGAGGATTTTTGGGGATTTTATGGAGATTTTCTGGAGGTTTCAGGGAGGATTTTAGGAGGATTTTATTGAGGGTTTCTGAGGATTTCATGAGGGATTTATTGGGAATTTACGGGCGGTTTTATGGGTGTTTTTACAGGATCTGAGAAGGTTTTATGGGGTTTTTCTGGGGTTTTACGATGTTTTATTGGTTTTTATGGGTTTTTATGGTCTCTCTCCCCACCGGCCCCACGTGCTCGCCCGGGGCCACTCAGAGCCCGCGGCGCCGATAAAAGCAGCCCCAAAACCCCAAAAATCCCAAACCCCTCCAAAATCCCCCTCGGAAACCACCGGGTGGGGAGCTGGAATTTTTAATTGGTAAAAACCCGATTATTTGAATATTTTTTCCGTTTGTTTTTAATTTTTTTCATTTTTCCACCTTTTTTTGGAAGGTTTGGAAAGCGAAAATCGCGCTGGATTTATAAAGAGGTGAAGAAAACACCAAAAAGGGAAAATCTCGAATTTTGGGGTTTTTGGGTTTTTAAAAAGTTTCTGGCGGAGGTAAGTGAGCTCCAGGTTTATCCCTGCGGGAATATTTGGGGGTGGGATGGAGGAAAAAGCGGAAAAATCCCAAAAAAATCAATTTAAGGAGGGGAAATACGAAAATTTGGGATTCGAGTGGATTTTGGGAGTTAAAAATTAAAAATTTGGGTCTAAAGTGGTTTTTTTGCGGGAAAATGGAAAATTTGGGGTTTCGAGTGGATTTGTGGGAGTGAAAAACCAAAAATTTGTGTCTAAAGAGGATTTTTTTGGGATAAAAAGTTCACGTTTCAGGTTTAAAGTGGTTTTTTTTAGAGGGGAAAGGCAAAAAAAATTTGGTTTAAAGTGGAATTTTGGGGTGAAAAGTTCAAATTTGGGGATTCAAGCGGATTTTTTGGCGGGAAAATGAGAAATTCGGGGTTTAAAGTGGATTTTTTGGGGAAATGAGATAAAAAGGATTTTTGGAGGAAAAAATGAGATAAAAGGAATTTGGGGGGATGTGATTAAAAATGATTTTTAAAAAATGGGCTAAAAAGGAATTTTGGGAGTAAAAATGGGCTGAAAAGGATTTTTGGATGAGGGAATGGAATAAAAGAGGATTTTTAAAAATGCAGATTTTTTTTTTTTTTTGCGGGGGAGGGAATAAAAGAAGATAAAAGAGTTTTTGGGTGTTTGAATTGCAGGGGAATAAAAAAATCGGGATTTAAAGGGGAGGAGGAGGAGGAGGGGAGGGAGGAAGAAACTTTTGTCCCGGCTCCAGGAAATTGTGTCAAAGGAAATCCCATAAAATTTTATTGGGGTTTTATTGCGGATTTGATGGGTTTTATTGAGGTTTTATTGGGGTTTTTATTGGGGTTTGATTTATTGGGGCCTTTGGTGGCGCCTGGGAAAAAGCCGGGAGGGAGGAGAAAAATAACAAAAAAAAATGGGAGAGTGGGAAAATGGGAAAAATGGGGAATAAAAGGGGAAATGGGGAAAATGGGAAAAATGGGAAATGGGAAAAATGGGGAAAAAATGGGGAAAAAAATAAGGGGAATAAAAAGGGAAAAATGGGGAAAAATGGGGAAAAAATGGGAATAAAAGGGAAAAATAAAGGGAATAAAAGGGAAAAATGGAAAAATGGGAAAAATGGGGAAAAAAATAGGGAATAAAAGGAAAAATGGGAAAAATGGGAAATAAAGGGGAAAAATGGGGAATGAAAGGGAAAAATGGGAAAATGGGAAATAAAAGGGAAATGGGGAAAAATGGGGAATAAAAGGAAAAATGGGGAATAATGGGGAAGAAATGGGGAATAAAAGGAAAAATGAGGAAAATGGAGAAAATGGGGAATAAAAGGGAAAAATGGGAAAAAATCGGAAATAAAGGGGAAATGGGGAATAAAAGGGAAAATTAGGAAAAATGGGAAAAAATGGGGAATAAAAGGAAAAAATGGGGGGAAATGGGGAATAAAAGGGAAATGGGAATAAAAGGAAAATAATGGGGAAAATGGGAATGAAGGAGGAAAATGGGAAAAATGGGGAATAAAAGGGGAAAAAATAAGGGGGGAAAATAGGGGAATAAAGGGGAAATGGGGAATAAAAGGGAAAAAGGGAAAAATGGGAAAATGGAAAAAAATGGGAAGAAAAGGAAAAATGGGAAAAATGGGAATAAAAGGAAAAATGGGAAAAATGGGAAATAAAGGGGGAAAATGGGGAATGAAAGGAAAAATGGGGAAAATTGAGGAAAATGGGGGAAAAGGGAAAAATGGGGAATAATGGGGGAAAAAATGGGAATAAAAGGGAAAAATGAGGGAAAATGGAGAAAATGGGGAATAAAAGGGAAAAAATGGGAAAAATGGGAAATAAAGGGAAATGGGAATAAAAGGGAAAATTAGGAAAAATGGGAAAAATGGGAATAAAGGGAAAAATGGGGGAAAAAAGGGGAATAAAGGGGGAAATGGGAATGAAAGGAAAATTGGGCAAAATGGGGAAAATGGGGAAAAAATGGGAAAAATGGGAATAAAAGGAAAAATTGGAAAATGGGGGAAAATGAGGGAAAGGGGAAAAATTGAAAATGGGGAAAAATAGGGAATAAAGGGAAAATGGGGAATAAAAGGAAGAATTGGGAAAAATGGAAAAAATGGGAATAAAAGGAAAATGGGGAATAAAAGGGAAAAATGGGAAAATGGGAAAAATAAGGAATAAAGGGAAAAATGGGAAAAATGGGGAAAAATAGGGGAATAAAAGGAAAAATGGGGAAAATGGGAAAAATTGTGAATAAAAGGAAAAATGGAGAAAATGAGGAAAAAATGGGGAATAAAAGGGGAAAAAATGGGAAAAATGGGGAATAAAGGGAAATGAGGAATAAAGGAAAAAATGGGAAAATGGGGGAAAAATGGGGAAAGGGGAAAATAAGGGAATAAAAGGAAAATTAGGAATAAAGGGAAAAATGGGAAAATTAGGGAAAAAATAGAGGGAATAAAGGGGAAAAATGGGAATAAAGGAAAATTGGAAATCGGGAATAAATGGGAGAAATGGGAAATAATGGGGAATAAAGGGAAAAATAGGAAAAATCAGGGAAAATGGGGAATAAAGGGGAGAAATGGAAATGGAAAAATATGGGAAAACAGGGGAAAATGGGAAATGGAAAAAGGAAAAAAATGGGAAAAAAGGAAAAATGGGAAAAAAAGGGAAAAATACGGGGAAAATTTAGGAAATGGGAAAATGTGGAATAAAAGAGAAATGGGGAACAGGACTCTGGTGCCCCCAAAATCTGGACACAACCCCCAAAATTTCCAGTTCCACCAAAATACATCCCAGTTTATTCCCAGTTCCATTCCAGTCCCAGTTTATTTCCATCCCAATTCACCAGTCCATCCCAGTTTATTCCCAGTTCCATCCCAGTCCATTTATTTCCATCCCAGTTCACCCCAGTCCATCCCAGTTTATTCCCAGTCCATCCCAGTTTATTCCCAGTCCATCCCAGTCCATCCCAGTCCCTCCCAGTCCCCCCTCAGCGGCACTTTTGGCCTAAACTCGGATTTATGAACAGAAACAGCACCAAAAATTCAATTTTCATCCCAAATTCCCCCAAAAATCGGGCGGGTTTGGACCTTTTTTCACCATTTTCACCATTTTCCACCATTTTCCACCATTTTTTCACAATTTTCCCACCTTTTTTCCACCACTTTCACCATTTTTCACCATTTTCACAAATTTTCAAATTTTTTCCCCCAATGTTTCACCTTCTTTCAACTTTTCCCACCATTTTAACCATTTCCCTGCCATTTTGCACCATTTTTCACCTTTTTTTCATTTTTTCCACCATTTTCCCCCATTTTCCCCATTTTCCCATAATTTCCTACAATTTTCCACCATTTTTTCCTGAATTTTCCGACCTTTTCTCCCCCATTTTTCACCATTTTCAGCCATTCCCCACCAATTTTCCACCTTCTCCCCCTTTCCCTTTTCCATCACTTTTACCATTTCCCATTTTTTCCGTTTTTCGCCACTTTACCATTTCCACCATTTTTTTTTCACATTTTCTCTATTTTCCAACTTTTCCCACCACTTTCACCATTTTTCACCATTTTCACAAATTTTCAAAATTTTCCCCCAATTTTTTCTACCCTCTTTTCCTTTTTGCCACCATTTTAACCATTTCCTGCCATTTTGCCATTTTTTCTCTTATTTTATTCCTTTTTCCCTCCATTTTCCCCCATTTTCCCCCATTTTCACTATTTTTCCCCATTTTTCACCTTTTTTCCACCATTTCCTGAATCTTTCCACCTTTTCCCCATTTCCCTTTTCCATCACTTTTACCATTTCCCCATTTTTCCCTTTTTCCATCACTTTCACTATTTTCCATTTTCCATTTTTCCACCATTTTCTCACAATTTTCCCACCTTTTTTTCCACCACTTTCACCATTTTCACAAATTTTCAAATTTTTTCCCCAATTTTCACCCTCTTTTCCCCTTTTGCCACCATTTTAACCATTTCCCTGCCATTTTGCACCATTTTTTTTCGCTATTTTTTTCCTTTTTCCCCCATTTTTCCCATTTTCCCCCATTTTCCCCATTTACCCATTTTCCATCATTTTCCACAATTTTCCACCATTTTCTCTCTATTTTCCACTTTTTCCTCCACTTTTCCCCATTTTCCCCATTTTCACCATTTTCCACATTTTCCCCATTTTCCACCACTTTTACATTTTCCCACCATTTTCTCATTTTCTCACCATTTTTTCCAATTTCAACCTTTTTTTCCACCATTTCCCACCAAACTTTCCACATTTTTCCCCATTTCCCCTTTTTCCATCACTTTTACCATTCCCCCCATTTTTCCCATTTTCCGCCACTTTTACCATTTTCCACCATTTTTTTCACAATTTTCTCCTTTTTCCACATTTTTCCTACCACTTTCACCATTTTTCACCATTTTCACAAATTTTCAAAACTTTTCCCCAATTTTTTACCCTCTTTTCCCTTTTTCCCCCTATTTTAACCATTTCCCTGCCATTTTGCACCATTTTTTTCGCCTTTTTTTCCCCCATTTTCCCCAAATTTTCCACCATTTTCTCACCATTTCCCACCATTATTCCCATTTTTCACTTTTTTCACCTTTCCTCACCTTTTTATTCCCAAACGTTTCCACTTTTCCCACGAATTTCCATTTTTGGAAGTGTTTTTCCCCCAATATTTTATTTTATTTCCCGCCCCAATATTTTTTATTTTTAGTTTTGGAAATTTTTTTTAATCAAACTTTTTATTTTTAGGCACTTTCCCCCTTATATTTTGCTTTTTTTGAGGCTTTTTCCTCAAATATTTTTATTTTTTAGGCATTTTCCCCAATATTTGGATTTTTTTGGGGCTTTTTTCCTCTCCAATATTTTTTTAGGGCATTTCCCCCAAATATTTTGGGTTCTTTCTGTTTTCCCCAAATATTTTTGGCTTTTTAGGCGTTTTTCCCAATATTTTGATTTTTTTTTTTTTTCCCCCCAAACCGCGCGGATTTTTCTGGAATTTTCCCGCATTTTAATCCTTTGAATATCACTAAAAATACAAAATTATATTAAAAAACCATAAAGTTGTTTTTTTTTTTTAATAATGAAATAATTACAGGTGGTAAAAAATTAATGAAAATTATAAATGCGAGAGGAAAATAATCGGAAGATAACAGAAAAATAGCAAAAATTAAAATAATATTTAAAATTTTTTTAAAAAGTGTTAAAAGACTTCAAAATGTTTTAAATATTTTAAAATGCTTTGAAATATTTTAAAATGGTAAAAATGTTTTTAAGATTTAATTTTAAAAAGAATTTCAAAATGTAAGAAAAAAAGGTTTTAGAATGTTTTTTAAATGTAAAAGGAAAAAAGAGTTTAAAAATCCAAAGAAATGTAAAAAATGATCTTAAAATGTTTTTAAAATTTTTAAAAATAATGTTTTAAAAATGAAAAATAAGGTAAAAATGTTTAAAATGTTAAAAAAATAACCCAACCCTTTAAAACTGTAAAAAATATATGAAATGTATAAAATATATTTTTAATTAAATTAAATTAAAACTCCTCGCGCCCTGGAATTCCTGCCCCCACGGAACCTCCGGGCGAAAAATCGAATTTTTACCCCCAAAAAAAAAAAAAAAAAAAAAAAGGAACAGAGAAGGAGGAAGGAAAAAAATTAAAATTGGGAGGTTTAAATTTATTTTTATCCGGTTTTTACCTATAAAAAATAAAATCGAGCGGTTTAAATTTATTTTTATGGGAAATTTTTCCATATAAAAACTAAAATCGGGAGTTTTAAATTGATTTTTATTGGGTGGGGGTTTTTTTACATCTAAAAATTAAAAGCCAGATATTTGAATTGTATTTTATGGGAATTTTTTAAAAATAAAAGTATAAAAGCGGGAAGTTTAAATTGATTTTTATTGTTATTTTTGCATATAAAAATTAAAAACCAGGAGGTTGAAATGAATTTTTATTGGGTTTTTATTTACATATGAAAATTAAAAATCCAGGAGATTTAAATTAATTTTATTGTTCTTTTCCTGAACAAAGCGTTGACAAAAGTCGAGTTTTACAGATTTTTTTTCCCTGGAGCTTTTAGGGCGGGGAGGAGCTGGAATTCTTCACTCCCAAAATCCCAAAAATCCCAAAATTAAAAAATCCCAAAATTCCTCTAAAATCCCCACATCCACCAAAGTCTAGCGGGGAGAAATCCGAATTTTGGGGGTAAAAACAACGAAATAATCTCTTTTTTCCCCATTTTTTCCCTTTTCCGCCAAAAATCGTGGGCGTTGTTTAATTTTTTTCCTGCTCATTCCGGATTTTTATCCGGAATTTTGTTTTTAAAATGTGAAATTTGGGTTTTTGCCGTTTTTATGGCCGCGGTCCAGCGGGGCGCCGTAAATTCAGACCCGCGGCTCCCGGACGTTTTTACGAGCGATCGGGGCCGGAGAGGAAAATTTACGAGTTTTGGGGGTTTTGGGTTTAAAAATAAAAAATATTGGTGTGGGCTGGGATGTTAAAAAAACGCGGGGGAAAAGGAAGGGAAAAAGGAAAAGGGGAAAATAAAGGAAAAGGGGGAAAAACAGTAAAATGTAGGAAAAAAAAGGCAGGAAAAAGGGAAAAATGGGAAAAAGGAGGGGGAGGAGAAAAAATGGGAAATCTGAAAAAAAGAGGAAAAAACGGAAAAAAGGAGGGAGAAGGAAAAATGAGGGGAAAAAGGAAAAATAGAAAAAAGAGGGTGGGAAAAAGGGAAAAGGAATAAAGAAAAGGAGGAAGGGGAAAATAGAAAATGATGAGAAAAAAGGGGAAAAGGAATAAAGGAGGAAAAAGGAAATAAAGGGAAAATAGGGGGAAAAAGGAGAAAAGGAAAATGGGCAAAGGGGAAATAGAGAAAAAGAAGGAGAAAAAATGGGAAAGGGAAAAAAGGGGAAGGGAAAAGGTGGAAGGAAAAATAGAAAAAATGTGGAGGAAAATTAGGGAAAGGAGAAAAAGGAAAAAGGAAAAAGGAAAAATGGGAGGAAAAGAGAGAAAAAGGAATAAATCGGGGAAAAGGGAAAATTCATGCAAAAGAGGCGAAAAAGGAAGAAAAACAAAAGAGGTGGGGAAAGGGGAAAGAAAAGAGAGGAAAAAGGGGGAAAAGGCAGGAAAAAAAGGAAAAAGGAGGGAAAAAGGGGGAAAAGGGAAAATAAGAGGGGAAGAAATGGGAGGAGAAGGAGAAAGAAATTGGGGGAAAAGGAAGAAAAGGGGAAAATTGGGAAAAGGAAAAAATGGGAAAACGGGGAGAAAAGGAGAAAAGGAGATAAAAGGGAGAAAAAAAGGAAGAAAAAGGAAGAAAAAGGAAAAGGAAAAATACGGGAAAGAGAGAGGAAATGAGGAAAAATGGGAAAAAAAGGAAGAAAAGGGGGGGAAGGAGAAAGAAATGAGTGAAAGGGGGAAGAAATTGGGAAAAATGGGAAGAAATTGAGGAAAAAAGGGAAGAAATGAGGAAAATTAGGGGAAAGGGGAGGAAAATGAAAAAATGGAAAAAGAGAAAGAGGGAAGAAATGGGGAAAAGAGAAGAAAAGGAAAATGGGGAAATTGGGAAATTGTTAAGAAAGGGGAAGATTAAAAGGAGAAAAGAGAGAAAGGGAAAAAGAGGAAATTGATAAAGGGAGGGAAAAGGGGGAAATGGGAAATAAGGAGAAAAAGGGAATAAAAGGAAAAAAAGGGAAAATGGGGATAAATGGAATAAAGAGGGAAAAGGGAATAAGGAAAGAGAGGAAAAAGGAGAAAAGGAGGGAAAATGGGGAAAATTGAATAAAATTTAAAACCGGAGGAAATTCGCCGGGAAATCAGGGAAAAACTGGGATGAAAGGGGAAAATCGGGAAAAAAAGGGAAAAGGGGAATAAGGGGAAGAGAGAAAGGAAAAGGGAAAAAAGGGAGAAAATGGGAGGAAAAAGGGAAAAAGATAAAAAGGGGGATAAGGGGAAGAGGGAAAGGAGGAGAAAAAAGGGAAAAATTGGGAGGAAAGGGGGGGAAAGTGGGAGAGAAAATGGGGAAAAATTGAGTAAAAAGTTTAAAACCAGGGGGAAACTCGAGGGGGAAAAGGGGAAAAAGGGAAAAGGGAGAAAAGGAGAAGAGAGGAAAGGAAGAAAAAGGGAATGGGAAGAAAGAAGGAAAAAGCAGAGGAAAATAGAGCAAAAATATTCTTAAATCGCAGGAAATGGGGAAAACTGGGGGAAGGGAAAAAAGGAAAAGGGAAAAAAGGGGAAAAAAGGAAAAAAGGGAAAAAGGGGGAATAAAGGGAAAGGAGAAAAAAGGAGAAAACTGAGGAAAATGGGGAAAAATTGAGGAAAAATTTAAACTGGGAGGAAATCGTAGGATATCAGGGGAGAAATTGGGGGGAAATGGAGAAAAAGAAAAAGAGTGTAAGGAAAAAGGAAAAGGGAGAAAAGGAGAAGAGGGAAAG
>JAKWBO010000102.1:0-129127 GCA_034336685.1 Luscinia luscinia
GACCCCGACGGGGAGGGGGAAGCTTTGGTAAGGGGGAGCGGCGGTGAGACCCCCGGATTTGGGGAGGGAGATGGGGCGAGAGCGGCGGTGAGACCCTCGGGATTGGGGAGGGCGGGGAGCCGCGGTGAGACCCTGGGATTTGGGGAGGAGAGATGGGGGCGGGGAGCCGTGGTGAGACCCTCGGGAATTTGGGAGGGGGAGATGGGGGGCGGGAGCGGCGGTGAGACCCCTCGGAATTTGGGAGGGGGCGGGGAGCCGCGGTGAGACCCCTGGGATTTGGGGAGGAGAGATGGGGGGCGGGGAGCCGCGGTGAGACCCCTGGATTTTGGGGAGGGGGAGATGGGGGCGGGGAGCCGCGGTGAGACCCCAGGATTTGGGGAGGGGCGATAGGGGCGGTGATCCCCATGTTGGGAGGGGCGATGGGGTTTGGGAGCCGCGGTGAGAGCCCGGGAATTTGGGAGAGGCGATGGGGGCGGAGCCGCGGTGAGCCCCCGGAATTTGGGAGGGGGCGAGTGGGGTGAGGAGCCGCAGAGACCCCGGAATTTGGGGAGGGGGAAATGGGGGCGTGGCGACCCCCGGGATCCCCATTTGGGGAGGGGGCGGTGGGGAGGGACCCCTTTGGGGGATTTTTGGGGATCAATAATTTCAAGCCCCGTTTTTGGGGCTCAATGGGAATTTTAGGGGCTCAATGGATTTTTTGGGGGCTCCAATGGGAATTTTTGGGGGCTCAATGGATTTTTGGGGGCTCAATGGATTTTTTTAGAAGTCAATGGGATTTTTTGGTTCAATCTGCTTTTGGGGTCCCTGAGTTATTTTTTTTTGGGATCAATGGGATTTTTTGGGGATCAATGGATTTTTTTTGGGATCAATGGATTTTGGGGGATCAATGGATTTTTTTTTTGGGATCAATGGATTTTTTTTGGGATCAATGGATTTTTTTGGGGGGATCAACGGAATATTTTTGGGGGATCAATGGAATCTTTTTTTGGGATCAATGGGATTTTTTGTGCCAAATGGGATTTTTTTTCTCTCAATGGAATTTTTTTGGTCCAATAGAGTTTTGGGGTTAAATGGTATTTTTTGGTGCAATGGGATTTTTAGCTCAATGGGATTTTTTTGGGATCTATGGGTTTTTTCAGTTCAATGGGATTTTTTGGGGATCAATGGGATTTTTTGGCCCAATGGGATTTTTTAGATCCAATGGATTTTTTTTTTTTTGGCTCAATGCTATTTTTTGCCTCATTGGGATTTTTTGAGTCCAACGGTATTTTTTGGCTCAATGGATTTTTTTTTTTTTTTTGGCTCAATGGGATTTTTTGGCTCAATGGGATTTTTTTTGGGGATCAATGGGATTTTTTTAGATCCAATGGAATTTTTTTTGCCCAATGGAATTTTTTTATCGCAATGGGATTTTTTTCTCAATGGAATTTTTTTATCTCAATGGAATTTTTTTTCCCAATGGGATTTTTTGTGCCAAATGAGATTTTTTCATCTCAATGGGATTTTTTATCTCAATGGAATTTTTTTGTCTCAATGGAATTTTTTGCGCCCAACGGGATTTTTTCGTCTCAATGGAATTTTTTTAAATCAATGGGATTTTTTTGTCTCAATGGAATTTTTTTATCGCAATGGGATTTTTTTCTCAATGGGATTTTTTTTGTCAATGGAATTTTTTGTCTCAATGGAATTTTTTAAAATCAATTGAATTTTTTTTGTCTCAATGGAATTTTTTAAAATCAATGGAATTTTTTATCCCAATGGGATTTTTTATCCCAATGGGATTTTTTCATCTCAATGGGATTTTTTAATCTCAATGGGATTTTTTCTTCTCAATGGAATTTTTTTTTCCCAATGGAATTTTTTTTCCCAATGGAATTTTTTTTCTCAATGGAATTCAATGGAATTTTTTTTCTCAATGAAATTTTTTTTCTCAATGGGATTTTTTGCTCCCAACGAGATTTTTTTCGCCTCAATGGGAATTGTTTTGTCTCAATGGGATTTTTTGGTCTCAATGGAATTTTTTTCCCAATGGAATTTTTTATCTCAATGAAATTTTTTTTCTCAATGGGATTTTTTGCTCCCAACGGGATTTTCCCGTCCCAACGCGACTTTTTCCCCCCGCAGGGCTGGTGGCCGAGCTGGTGGCCCCCGGGGCGGTGGCGGCGGCCCCGCGGCTGCTGCTGGCGAGCGCCGAGTCCTTCCGGGGCTCCTGGGGGGTCCCGGTCCGCGCGGGGGCGCGGCCGCGGCCGTTCCTGCGCGGGGACGGCGCCGAGGTGGCGGCGGCCATGGTGGCGGGGGAGGGGCGGCTGCGCTGCGGTGAGTGGCACCTGTGGCACCTCAGTGTCACCTGTGTCACCTGTGTCTCACCTGTGTCACCTGTGTCACACTTGTGTGTCATTAATGTCACCTGTGTGATATCTGTGTCACACCTGGGTCACCTGGGTCACACCTGTGTCACCTCATTGTCACCTGTGTGTCACCTGTGTCACCTGTGTCACCTGTGTCACCTGTGTGTCATTAATGTCACCTGTGTGTCACCTGTGTCACCTGTGTGTCACCTGTGTCACCTCAGTGTCACCTGTGTCACCTGTGTCACACCTGTCTGTCACCTGTGTCACACCTGTGATATCTGTGCGTCATTAATGTCACCTGTGTCACCTGTGTCACCTGTGTGTCACCTGTGCGTCATTAATGTCACCTGTGTGTCACCCGTGTCACACCTGTCTGTCACCTGTGTCACACGTGTGTGTCATTAATGTCACCTGTGTGTCACCTGTGTCACACCTGTGTGTCGCTCCTGGGGGTCCCGCTCGCGCAAATGGCGCGCCGGGCCGTTCCTGCAGGGGACGGCGCCGAGTGGCGGCGGCCATGGTGGCGGGGAGGGGCGGCTGCGCTGCGGTGAGTGGCACCCGTGTCACCTGTGTCACCTCAGTGTCACCTGTGTCACCTCAGTGTCACCTGTGTCACCTGTGTCTCACCTGTGTCACCTGTGTCACACTTGTGTGTCATTAATGTCACCTGTGTGATATCTGTGTCACACCTGGGTCACCTGGGTCACACCTGTGTCACCTCATTGTCACCTGTGTGTCACCTAGTGTCACCTGTGTCACCTGTGTGTCATTAATGTCACCTGTGTGTCACCTGTGTCACCTCAGTGTCACCTGTGTCACCTGTGTCACACCTGTCTGTCACCTGTGTCACACCTGTGATATCTGTGCGTCATTAATGTCACCTGTGTCACCTGTGTCACCTGTGTGTCACCTGTGTGTCATTAATGTCACCTGAGTGTCACCTTCATTGTCACCTGTGTGTCATTAATGTCACCTGTGTCACCTGTGTGTCATTAATGTCACCTGAGTGTCACTCAGCCATCTGTGTCACCTGTGTCACCTGTGTGTCACCTGGGTGTGTCACTATTGCCACCTGTGTCACCTCATTGTCACCTGTGTCACCCTCAGTGTCACCTGTGTCACCCTCAGTGTCACCTGTGTGTCATTAATGTCACCTGTGTCACCTGTGTGATATCTATGTCACACCTGTCTGTCACTCCAGCGTCACACCTGTGTCACACCTATGATATCTGTGCGTCACACGTGTCACCTGTGTGATACCTGTGTGTCACCCGTGTCACACCTGTGTGTCACCTGTGTGTCATTAATGTCACCTGTGAGGTCACCTCAGTGTCACCTGTGTGTCATTAATGCCACCTGGGTCACTTCATTGTCACCTGTGTCACACCTGTGATATCTTGTGCTTCCATTAATGTCTCCTGTGCCACTTCATTATCACCTGTGTGTCACCTCTGTCACACCTGTGTGTCATTAATGTCACCTGTGTGTCACCTGTGTCACACCTGTGTGTCGCTTCCTGGGGGTCCCGGCCCCGTGCGGACATGCGGCCGCGGCCGTTCCTGGGCAGGGACGGCGCTGGAGGTGGCGGCGGCCATGGTGGCTGGGGAGGGGCGGCTGCGCGCAGTGAGTGGCACCCGTGTCACCTGTGTCACCTGTGTGTCACCTGTGTGTCACCTGGGTCACCTGTGTGTCATTAATGTCACTCCCAGTGACACCTGTGTCATCTGTGTCACCTCAGTGTCACCTGTGTGTCATTAATGTCACCTGTGTCACCTGTGTCACCTCAGTGTCACCCGTGTCACCTGTGTCTCACCTAGTGTCACCTGTGTCTACACTTGTGTGTCATTAATGTCACCTGTGTGATATCTGTGTCACACCTGGGTCACCTGGGTCACACCTGTGTCACCTCAGTGTCACCTGCGTGTCACCTGTGTCACCTGATGTCACCTGTGTCACCTGTGTGTCATTAATGTCACCTGTGTGTCACCTAGTGTCACCTCAGTGTCACCTGGTGCCACCTGTGCTTCATGCACCTGTCTCGTCACCTGTGTCACACCTGAGTGATGATATCTGTGCGTCATTAATGTCACCTGTGTTCACCCATGTCACCTGTGGTGTCACCTGTGTGTCATTAATGTCACCTGTGTGTCACCTGTGTCACCTGGTGTCACCTGTGTCACCTCGAGTGTCACCTGTGTCACTCTGTCACACCTGTGTCACCTCAGTGTCACCTGTGTGTCATTATTGCCACCTGTGTCACCTCATTGTCAAGAATACCTGTGTGGACAGCCAGTCAGTATCTGTGTGCCATTAACGTCACCTGTGTGTCACCCTAAAGGCCATTTTATGCGTCATCTGTAGCCACACCTTTGTCACATCTCGTGTCACTCAGTGTCACTCTTGTCCCCCTTCAGTGTCCCTCCTGACCCCCTCGTGTCCCCCAGGCCGGTTCAGTGTCCCCCAGCTCGGTGTCACCCCAGTGTCACCCCAGTGTCACCCCTGCATCCCCTGACCCCCCGTGTCCTCCCAGGCCGAGCTCCGTGTCCCCCCGCTCGGTGTCACCCCGTGTCCCCCCGGTCCTGTGTCCCCCAGGCCGGGTTCGTAGTCCCCCTCGATGTCCCTCTGTCCCCAGTGTCACCCTTCAGTGTTCTCCCAGTGTCCCCGTGCCTCTCTCTGACCCCGCAGCCGTGTCCCCCAGGCGGGCTCTGTGTCCCCGTTGGTGTCACCTCATCAGTCATCCTGCGTCCCCACCTCCGTGTGTCCCCTCCCAGGCCGGGTTCGTGTCCCCGCCGGTGTCACTCCCAGTGTCCTCAGGTTCGCCGTAACCAGGTCCCCTGATCTCCCCGTGTCCCCCCTGGTGTCGGTCAGTCCCTCACAGCCCCTTCACGCTGAGCTGCCGCCCGCGGGGAGGTGGCGCTGCTGCTGGTGGCGCCTCGAGCAGTGACACGTCCCCATCGCCGTTCCCAGCGCCGCTGCTGCGCGCGGCCACTGTCACCGCCTCTGGGTGACACGCGGGTTGGAGCCATAGCTGCGGGGCGGTGCTGCCCCGGTGAGCGTGAATACGTAAATAGCGGGGACATTGTATCAGCGGACATTGGGGACATTGCATTGGGGGATTTGGGACACTGGGGATTTTGGGGACAGCGGGGGATTGGGGGATTGGGGACATTGGGGACATTTGGGACACTGGGGACACTGGGGACACTGGGTGATCTGGGGACAATAGGGTGGATTGCCTTCTCTCTGAGGGAATGTACATTGGGACACTGGGGGATTGTGACATCGTAGACTGACTCATGGGGACAAACTGGGACATTGTGACACTGGGAGTGATTTGGGGACACCCCCGGGGATATTGGGGATTTGGGGACACTGGGGAAACATTGCACATTGCATTACTGGGGACACTGTGACATTGTGACACTGGGGACATTTTTGGGGGATTGGGGGGCACGGGGACAGTGGGACACTGGGAAACATTGGGGGATTTGGGGACATTGGGGGATTTGGGGGACACTGTATCACTGGGACATTCAAAGATTTGAGGGATTTTGGGACATTGGGACATTGGGACATTGGGGGGGACATTGTGGACATTGGGAACAGCGAGACATTAGATATCTGGGGACATTGTACACCTGGGACACTCTGGGGACCCTTCTGGGACACCCCCACCTCGAATTCTCCCTCCCCGCGCAGGCTCGCTGACTCCCCGTGGGAGCTGCGGCCGCTTCCGGGCCCTGGGGTGACGTGTTCGAGCCCGGGAGCGCCGACTTCAGCCCGGCCACCGGTAACGGCGCCGCCGGCGCTACCAGGGTCACCATGAAGCCGCCACAGGCCAATGAGTGTCACCGCAGTGTCACCAGAGGTCACCGCAGTGTCACTCCACGGTGTTCAACACAGTACACTGTGTCACCAGTGGTCCCCACCTCCCAATGTCCCAAATCCTCCAGTGTCCCCCCAATGTCCCTAATCCCCAATGTCACCAGTGTCACCTAGTGTCCCCAGTGCCACCTACCCCCAATGTCACCAGTGTCACTCAGTGTCACCAGTGTCACCAGTGTCACAGTGCTGCTCAGTGTCCCCACCCCAAGTGTCCCCAATGTCCCTAACCGAATGTCAACAGTGTCACCAGTGTCCCCTAAGTGTCCCCAGGCCACTGCAGTGTCACCAAAGTGTCACCAGTGTCCCCAATGTCCCAGGTGTCCTAACTCCAATGTTCTCACGTCCCCACACTGTCACCAGTGTCCCCAGTATCCCCTCAGTGTCCCTTAATGTCCCCCCAATGTCCCCAAATCTCCTGATGTCTCAGGCGTCCCAAATCTCTCCCAGTGTCCCCCAATGTCCCCACTGTCCAATGTCCCTAAATCCCCTGATGTCCTCCCTGCAGGTCCCAAACTTCAGTGTCCCCAAAGCATCCTCCCAAAGTGTCCTTTCAATGTCCCCCAATGTCCTCAATGTCCTCATCGTCCCCAATTCCTCCCGCGATGTCCCCAGTGTCCCAAATCCTCCCAGTGTCCCCAAAGTGTCCCCAAGTAAATCTCTTTAATGTCCCCAATGTTCCCAATGTCCCTTATCGGTCCTCAAATCCTCTGAAGGTCCCTTAGTGTCCCAAATCCTCCCCAGTGTCCCCGCAATGTCCCCAAAGTGTTCCTTAGTGTTCCCAATCCCCTCCCAATGTCCCCAATGCCCCCAATGTCCTCAGTGTCCCCCCAATCCCCAATGTCCCCAGTATCCCCCCTTCAGTGTCACCAGTGTTCCAATTCCTCAATGTCTCCCTAATCCCCCCGTGTCCCCAGTGTCCCCACTGCCTCTCTGGTCCCCCGCTCGTCCCTGTGTGAGGCGCCTTGTGCGTAGCCAGGTGCTGCAGAGGCCCGCATGGAGGTGACAGAGAACGGCACCGGCTCTGGCCTCAGGTGGGTGATACTCTAGACACCCGGCTGGGTAATTCTGGGGTATTTTGGGGTCTCACTTGTCATCTCCCGCCCTCCCCGCAGCGGCGGCGATCTCCCGCATGGCCCCGGAAATCGTGCTGATCATCCTCCTCTTCCTCATCCGGCACCACCCTACAGGCCTAGTTTGGGGGATTGGGATTTTTGGGGGGATTGGGGTTTATGGATTTAAAGGGGGCCTGGAGAAAGCCTGGGGGACTTGGACCCCAGACTTTGGGGGCCTGGGGGAGACTGTGACCTTGGGGGCCTGGGCGCTTGGAAGACTTTGGGGGATCTGGTGGACTTTGGGGGACTCCAGCTCCTACTGATCTGGGGTTTGAGAAAGTTTTGGGGGAAGGTCTTGGGTGGATTCTGTGACTTGGGAGGCTCATGTAGCTTCCAGCCCTGAGGACTGTAGAGATCTTGGGACTTCTTTGGGGATCTAAATGCTTCCAGGATCATCTGGGGGCCTGAGAAAGCCTGGGGCCTGGGTGAACTTGGGGATCTTGGGGGAGATCCATGACTTGGGAGCCTGGGAATTGGGAACCTAAATTTTGGTGATCAGTGATCGGGGAGCCTGTGACTCTGGGGGACTTATAGAATTGGGGTACCTTAGCCCTTTAAAGGATTCTTCAGCCTGGGGCCTTGAAGGACTTGGGGCCTGGGGGGATAGTTTGTAACCTTGGAGCGGACTTGTAACCTTGGAGACTGGGATGGATCTGTGGATCGAGTGGATCGTAGACTCTGGGACTGGGAAGGATCTGGGGCTCGTGGAGTCTGGGGGACCTTGTGGATCATGGATCTGGGGGGACTGGAGGCTCATAGCCGGCCGAGCCTGGAGGATCTCAGACTTTGTGGATCTAGTGGCTCTAGATCGAAATATGTTTTCAGTTTTAAATGGCTCTTGGGCCTTGGGGAGGTCAAATAGCCTAAATATGTGGATCTCCCAGAGATTTCTTGTGATTCTTCAGGACTGGGAGCTTCAGGATCTGGGGTTTGGAGTGGTTTGGGGGATCTGGATGGACGTGGGAATCTGGGGACTTTGGGAGATCTTGGGGGGCCTGTGGACTGTAATTTGGGGGAATTTTGGATTTCTTGTGACTTGGGGGCTCCAGGGATCTTGGGGGGGTTTGAGAAAGCTCTGGGGGCCTTGGGGAATTTGGGGGATCTGGGGAATTGGGGGGTTTGGGGAATTGGGGTCAGGAGTTTTGGGGATTTTGGGGGGATTTATGGATTTGGGGGGTTTGGGGATTTTGGGATTTTTGGGGGATTTTGGGAATTTGGGGAATTTGGGGTTTGGGGAATTTGGGGTTTAGATTTTTTGAGATTTTAGGTTTGGGGAATTGGGGGATTTTGGATTTTTGGGGATTTTTGGGAGGATTTTGGGGGATTTTTTGGGGATTTTTTGGGGGATTTTGGGGACTTTTGGGGGGTTGGGGATTTTTTGGGGTCGCCTCCTGACCCCCTCTCTGTCCCCCACAGGGACCATCCTGTTCAGGGGCAGGTGACGGAGCCCTGAGCACCCCCCAAACGAACACCCCCAAAGTGGACATCTCTAAACGGTCAGCCTTGTGCAATATCCTTAAACTGGGACACCCTTAAAAAGGTGTCACCCCCAAAAAAAAGTGTCACCCCAAAGTGCCACCCCCAAAAATGTGGGGTGACCCTCTAACTCCGGTCCTGGCACGGGGTCTGGGGGGGAAGGTAATTTATTGGGGAGCTAATTGAATATGATCGGGGTCACCTCAAACTCAGCCTAGATGGCCAGGTCCGTGCTAAATGCACTCCCATCCAGTGGGTTAGCCAATCCCTGTCCAGCGGTGGCTACTCCCTTTGTCCGTGGGTGTTGGGGGGCCAATTCCTGTTCCTAAAGCCATTTGGGGGTCACCCTGTCCTTGATTTAGCCTGCTCCTGTCCAGAGTGCTAGCATTCATCCTGGGGTTTAAATGTACTCTAAACTTGATTAGTCACCTCCTGTCCGAGCAAAAATTACCTGTCCTGGTAAGTGTTAGCCACTCCCTGTCCAGGTAATAAATAATTCCTGTCTGGTGTTGTGGTCAAATCTCTGTCCCAGGCTGGGTCCCAATCCAAGTAAGGTTGTAATACTTCCTGTCCTGGTAAGCAATAAATTCTGTCCGTGTTGTGGGTCACTCCTGTCCTTGACTAAATTCCTGTCCAGTGTTGTGGTCATCCTTGTCCTCGATTTGGGGGTCACCTCTATCCTGTGTAGTGGTCACCCTGGTCCGGTGTTAGGCCCCTCCGTGCTAGGCTACTCCTAGTCCTAGATTTAGTCACTCCTTCTGGGTCCGCGCGTGGTCACTCCTGTCCGGCGCCAGGCACAATTCTGTCCCTGGTGCTAAACACCCTCTCCGGTGTTATATGGTCACTACCCTGGTCCGGGTGTTGTGGCTACTCCTGTCCTTGATTTAAATACTCCTGTCCTGGTGCTGTGGTTACCCTGGTCCTGGGGCTAGGTCACCCTGTCCTGGGTCAGGGCCACCTTCCAAAATGGTCACCCTGTCCAGGTGTTAGTTATCACCCTGAACCAAAGGCAAATACTCCTCTGTCCTTGATTTGGGTCACTCCTGTCCTGTTTAAATTACCTCGTCCAGGTGCGTTAGTTGGCTACCCTGTCCGGTGTTGGGGCCCCACTCCTATCCAGTTGGGGCCAAATTCTGTCCTGATTTGGGGGTCACCTCTGGTCCAAAAGAATGTCTGTCCGTAAAGTTTAAACACCCTGGTCCCATGATTTCCAAATGCACCATCCGGGTGCTTGGGGTAATACTCTTGTCCCTGGCTTGGGGTCACTCCTAGTCCTTGATTGGGCCACTCCGGGTGTTGGGGCCCACTCCTGTCCGGAAAAGTAAAACTCCTGTCCTTACTCCCAAATACTCCTGGGTCCGTGTTGGGGCCATTCTCCTGGGTTTAAATAAATTCTGTCCAAAAGAAATACTCACCAGTTTGGGGTCACTCCTGTCCAGTGCTTGAGGTCACGACTCACCCCACATTCTGGCCTTCCCACCCCAGCCCCTAATTCCAGAATTTTCCCAACTCTTTTTTTCCCCAGAACTCACTCCTCCAGTTGCTGAGTGAATACCTCATAGCAACCCGCTACTTCAGCCCACGCCAGTGTTGCCAGCAACAGCCCCCGTCCCCTGGCAGTGGGAAACCACGCCCCTTTCCTGCTACTATGGCAAACAGCCGTTTCCCTGGCGTTAAACTACCCCTTTCCTGCTACACGGCAACAGCCGCCTCTTTAAGTGCTAAACCACGCCTTTCCTGCTGTACTACTTTAGCAAACAAGCTGCCCCTTGGCGGGAAGTACCACGGCGGCCGCGGGCACAAGCCCCGCCCCTCGCCGCTGAGGAAACCCCGCGCTCCCAAGCCACGCCCCTCCTGCCATGATCGACAGGGCGCGCCCCAGCCTGCTGGCGCAGACGCGGTGACGCCACACCCGGAAGGGCGCCCAGCGCGGCGCTGCTGGAGGCGCGGAGAGCGGCCCCGTGACCCCCTGACCGACCCCCAACCTCTGAGCTCTGATTCCCTGAGCCTGGGCCCCATCTCGCGGCCCCTCAGCGCGGGACACGGCGCCATGGTGAGCGCGCCGTCACGTGCCAGAGGCGTCACGGTGCGATCAAAAACCCGCAAGTGACCTTTGACCTGTGAGCACGTGACTCGGCTGGCCAAAGCCCCTCTCGCGACTGTCTCGTTTTATCTTCCTCCAAAATACGCGACTCCGCGACCCCCTCTCCCCTTTGCCTGGTCCCCAAAATCCCCCAAACTCGCTGGACTCCCAAATCCCCCCACCCACCTCAAATCCTCAAAATTCACCCTAAGTTCTACCTGAATTTGGGTACCCACCCCAAAATCCCCACTCCTGAACCCCACAAACAAACCCTAAATCCCCAAAATTCAATTCTAAATTCACCCAAGACATCCTCCAAAAATTCAATTTAAAAATCCTGACCCTGAACACCCAAATTCCACCTCTAAATCCCCAAAATGCACCCTAAATTCACCTAAATCCTCCAAAATCAATCAAACCCCGACACCGAATCCCCACCCACTCCCAAATCCTCCAAAAATCACCAACAAAACTCTGCAAAATCCTGCAAAATTCAATTCTAAATTCACCCTAAACCTCCCAAACTCTGATCCCACCCTCCCGAGCTCCCAAACCTCTCTAAATTCAACTCTTTGAACTTCTTAATTTCCTAAATTTCCAAACTCACCTTCTAAACCCTTCCAAGAACTCAGCCTAAATCCTCCCAAACCAACCAATCCCAAAAATTTCTAAATTTCTCTAAACCCTCCCAATCTCCTAAAACCCCTCCAAACCCTCCAAATAACTCAAAGTTTCAGTCCCCCATTAACTCAGCCTAAATCCCCAAACTTTCTCAAAGTTTCCTAATACTGCAACTCCCCAAACCCTCCAACCATTCCAAATCTCCCTGTACTTTGAGCCCTGGAAACCCTCAAAACTCTTCTCTAAACCTGCACCCTAAATCCTCCAACATTCCATCTCTCACCTCCCCTATAAATCTCCCCTTTAATTCTCTCCAAATCCTCCAAAACTCCCCCTAAACCCCTCTCTCAACCCTCAACTCTCTAAACTCCTCATCTCCTCAAATTCTAAATCCTCCCTAAACTCTAAATCTCCCCTAAACCAATTCTAAACTCCTAAATCCTCCAAAACTCCCTAAATCTCCTCAATCACCCCCTAAACTCTAAATCCTCTCAAACTCCCTAAATCTCCCCAAACTCCCAACCCCTCCAAACTCTGAAATCCTCCACAACCTCCCTAAAACTTCCCCAAATCCCAACTCTCTAAGCCTCTCAGACTTCAGCCCTCTATTTATGCTGCTGTTCAGCCAGCTTAAGAAAGCTCAGGCTGCAGAAGGGTACTCTGGCCACGGCCAAGGATGTAAGAAGAAATGTAACTGGGAGCTGATGTAGGAAGTATTGTGAACAAAATGTGCAGTTTCAGTGAGACTCAGTGGCTCTACAGGTAAACCTCCACCTCAAAAATATTCGTACCCAACCTTTTCCCCAAAAAAAAAAAAAAAAACAGTTAAAAGTCATGCAGATAAAAATGTTTTCAGTAAAAAAAAGAATTCCTTTCTGGTAAAATATTTTCTGCAAGAAAATGTGCTGAATTAGATAATTGTTTTAAATGAAAGTGTTTTTTTCAGCTCAAAAATGCCTCTTATTCCAAAAAATTTGCTTTTCCCTCCTCAAAAATGTAAGTTTCTGAAAAATCGCCGTCCTAAAAAAAATGCTTTTTTATCTCTGAAGAATGAAGTGCCCCCCTAAAATGGCCTTTTTCCTGAAAAATCACCGTTTCCCAAAAACAATCTTTTTCTCAAAAAGTTATTTTCAGCCCTCAAAAACCTTTTTCCCTCAAAAAAAATGCTTTTTTATCCACCTTAAAACAAGCTCTTTTTGCCAAAAATACACTTTTCCAAAATCTCCTTCTTCCTCAAGATAATCCCACCTCCAATTTTATTTCCCAAAAAACCAATCTCTACATGAACACCACATGAGTTAGTCCTGGGCTGGACTGTGGTTGAATCTCACTATGTTTTGATTAACATGTGTCAGTCAACTGAACATGAGTTGACCTATATTGAGTTGATCATGGCTGGACCTACCATGGCTTGTTGAATCAGGCTGGCTGATCTGCTGGATTGACCATGGCTGGCTAACTCAGCGTTGACTCACCCAGCTGGACTGACTTATGATCGGCTGACCCGCAGCTCAGCCACCAGCGCTGGGCTGACTGGCGTTGGCTTCGACCATAGCTGGGAGCTGACCAGTGGGCTGAGCTTGACTGCGCTGGTTTGAACGCATGGTCACCGGCGCCATTTAGCGATGTTGAATCACCGGCTAAATGATCAGGCGTACGCTGACCTACCATGGCGTTGAGTTGACTGCGCGTTCACACCGATGTGATGATTGAACAGAGCTGCTCAGCAGTCTGAGCGTGTTTAAACACACAGCTGAATCATGTTGGGCTGACCAGTGCTGGGTTTGACCGGCAGCTGCTGATCGCGTGGATTATCATGACTGGACCTACCTGTTATTGGGGTCTGAACCTTATTGGGTTTGAATTACACAGTAGATTAACTATAGTTGACGAACAAGTACGTTGACCAATGAGTTGAATCTACATTAAAGCCCACTGGCGGCTGGTTTGAACGGCAAGGGCTTGACCGTTAGGCTAAGACCAAAAGGCTGACCTTAAGGCTAATATAAGGCTGGGCTGCGTTAATTGAATCAGCGCTTTGAATTGAACATGATGAAAGTGGTCCACGCTTTGGTTAATCATGGTTAACTGTTCTATAATGGATTGAATTCATGATGGGCTGACCGAAGTAGTTGGTTGACATGGTTATTGATACGCCAGCTGAATTGGTGAATGGGTTTAATCAGCGGCTGAACCCGGCAATAGTTATTGTTATGTATAGCTGGACCTTCCACCGGCCAGTTTTTACCGTGATTGAGTTTCACCAAGATATTGAATGTAGTGTTGGGCTGAATCATAATTTTGGGCTAATTATGGTTGATTAATCATGCTGAATCAACGCGTTGAGCTGAATTCATGACTGGCCAGCCATGGCTGTTTGATTCATGTTGGGCTGAACTGACTTGACCTAATTAAAAGTTGACTGACTCATATTAATTGAATCGCATTGAGTTGACCAATATTGAACTGGCCAAGCGTTGGGCTGAATTTAGCAGCTGGGCTGGCCAGTTGAGCTGGGCCAGTGCGGTTGAGTTGACCAGTGAAAATTGGGCCATGTTGGGTTGGGCCGCAGTTGATTTAGAGCTTATGTTACAAGGTCGACTAGCAGCCAAGGCCAGTTGATCGGCGCATGGTTGGGCTTACTGGTGGTTGGGCTGGCCGCGGCTGGAGCTTGACCCATTGCTGGTTTGACCTACAGTGAAATCTGGCCATGTTGGGCTGGCCAGCTGGGCTTGGCCAGTGGTTGGGCTACGGGCGGTTGGCGCTGACTATAGCGGCCGCCCATGGTTGGGCTGGGTTCGCATTGAGTTTACTAAGGCCAGCCGCTGGCCGCACATTATAGTTACTGGGCCTTAGTTGGAATGACTATGATTGCTTGACCGCGGCTGGATTGACCGTAGCTAAAGTGGACAAAGTGTGAAATGGCTATGCTTGATTTGCCACAGCTGGCTATTGGGCTGTGTTGGCTGGCTAGTGCTATTGGCATGACGGGGTTGGGCCAGTGATGGGAAGCCAGTTGGCCATGGCACAGCCGCGACAGGCTGGGCTGGTGGTTGCTTGGCCAGTGGCTGTTGAGCCAAAGTGGTTGGGCTGGCTATGCTTGGGCTGCGCCGCACGGGCTGGGCCATGCTTGGGCTGGCTGCGCTAATGGCTATGGCTGGCGCGGCGGTATTAAAAGCGAATACACACAGTTGGGCCAGCGCTAAGTTGCAGCATGGCGTTGGGCTGCATGGAATGTTGACTGTCAGTCATGCTGGCCGGCTGGCGCGTGACCGGCAATCCCCAGCCACGCCGCCATTCCCTGTAAGCCCCTCGTACCCAGTGCTGGTCCCCATCCTGTCCCTAGCTGGCCTCCATTCCTGTCCCCTACCTGGGTCCCTGGGTCTCCATCCTCAGTCCTGCATTTGTGATTGTCCCCATCCTCGTCCCCTGCACCCCTGTCCTTGGAGGCTTTGTGCCCCTGGTCCTATCCCGTCCCACCTCTTGTCCTTATTTGGCCCTTGTCTTATCCCTTGTGTTCTAACTGTCCTTATCCCTGTCTCCCTACCTGTTCTTGCATCTCTGTCTCTACTTGTCCTCTTGGCCTGTTCAATTCTTCTGCCCTGTCTGCATTTCAGCCTGCCCCTTGTCCCTTCTCTGTCCTCCCTGTCCCTTACTTGGTCCCTGTCCTCATCCTTCTCCTCTATCAGTCCCTGTTGTCTCTGTCTCTTGTCCCTCATGTTATAGTCTCATCCTAACTCTATTTGTCCCTGATCCCTGCAAACTCTTGATCCCTTACCTTGAGCCCCTAGTCTCTGTTCCTGTCCTATCTCTGATCTGAGTCTCTATTTAGTCCCTGTCCATGTCTCCTTGTCCCCATCTGTCCCCATTTTATCCTCTGCCCCATACTTTGACTGGCCGTGAGCCCTTACTGCAGGTCCCCTGCCCCAAAGCACAGGTACGGAGCCATTTGCAAACATCTGAGCTGCATGTAATGAAAGATCATTGGAGCTTGATCCACCATATGAGCTGCCTGAGAAGGCTTTCAAAGAAGCGCGAGTAATGTAACATGCACGTGGAGATACTGGATACTTGGGACAGTGTAGCAACTGAGGCACTGTGAGATTTGGGGAAGGTAAAAACAAAATGGGGGAGGATAAAATAATTGGTGACACCAGAATGTATTTCACTTTTGTGGGCATTTGGTGATCACACTTGTAGCAATGTAATTGGGGGAAATTTAAATGGGAATAGTAAGGGAATAATTAAGAATAATGTAGAATAATTTGAAATAAGGGTCTGGGGAGAATAAAAATAAAATGGGTAATAATAGATATTAATATTGTAATAGAATAATGTACAACTGTATGATTGGGGACACTGTGTAATGAATATCACTGGGGACACTAAAGTAATGGGATATTACTGTAATAATAAATACTAAATATTCTTACACATTTGAATTGGAGCATTGGGGGGCACTGGGTGGATATATTGGTATAATCAGAATTGGGATAATTAAAGAAATTTGTGAACTGGGGATTAGACCTAAAGCAATATAGATACTAATAATGGGAAGACTGTAGCACTGGGTATAATCAAGATTACTGTAACTGGGACAATGTACACGGGAGACGTAATACTAAAATAGAATGTGAATTAAATAATACTAAAACAACTAAAGTACTGTGCATTGTAATAGACACTGTATGGTAATTGACTGGGAATACTAAAATAATGTGCATTGTTGTAGAGAATCAATAATCATGGAATAATAGTAATATCTAATTGAATACTGTAAAACAAAATTGGGTATATTGGTAATAATGCTGTGATACTGTGTAATACTTGGGTGGACATTGGGGAATAATGGGTACTAAAGAATCAAATAGATCAGATTACTGGGTATACACACTTGTAATTGGGAATAATTAAAATGTGTATTAATTGGGGGATTAGTTGGGGTTACTGGGGGTAATAATTAAAATATTGTAATTGGTGATTGTATACTGTACTGTGTAACACTTGTGTGAATAATGAGAATATAAATAATGGGGTATAATATGTGCACCTAAGATACTAGACACTGGGACATCAAGGATTGAGCCTGTACACCTGGGGACACTCCAGATCACCCAGAATTCACTGTGAGATCCTGAACACACCTCTAGCCACCTGGCCAATTTCAAATTTCTCTGGTGGTTCTCAAATGAGCTCTGTCCACCTTCCGCTAGATTCAAATTGGTCTTCAATTGTAGGTGTTTTTAACTAAATTTCAAAATTAAACTCATAAATTAAAATTGATAACTAAGTGTGAGATCTTACACTTTCTTAGCTCAGTAACTTAATTCCTGGTGATTCTCTCTCTCTTAGCCTCTAATCTAGTCCCTCTCACAAACTGGGGTGTCCTCACTTTGGTGTCTGAGAATCACCAAACAGCTCCAGATCTCTCAAAGCCTCTGCTGGAAAATTATAATCACATCCTAAATTCCTCCAGCCCAGCAGAACCTCATAATCAGGTGACTCCCTCCCTCTCTCCTATAACCTCCCAATCTAGTGTCTCTCCCCAAACCTTAAAGCCTCTTTGCACTAAATTCTCCCTGTACCTTGTAGGTAAGTTCTATATAATCTAAATCTAGGGCCTCCCACTCTAGTCTCCTTAATGGATTCCCTCCCCAATTAAATTCCCAATTTGGGGTTCTCCTTTGAATCAAATTCCTCCCAATCTCTGGCCCTTTCACTTAGTCTTCCAATGAATTGTAGTCTCTCCACTCTAGAGCAAGTTCTCCCCAATTCAGGGAATCCTCCCCAATCTTGGGGGCTCTCCCACTAAGTCTCTCAATTTGGGCGCCTTAAAAAGTAGCTCAGATGATCATCTTCACTTTAGAAGTGATTTCATCCTGACTGAGTCTGCCATGGCAAGTAGATCCAGAGCACTCCATAGAAGAGAGTGTGAACAAAGCTGTATTTGGAGGTAGAAGATCATTGAGAGAGGCACTCAAATCTGGGGACCAAAAATCATGGGTACTCAAAATTGTATAGGGACCAAACCATGGTAATGAGGTTCTAAATAAAGATGAGTTTGCACTGTAAGAGAGCGCATTAAAGCTTTAGAGGAAGTATTACTGCGGTAGGCACCTCAAACTGGAACCCAAACTATGGGTAATTTCAAAATTCAAAGTAGAATCTGCATTCATAAAATTAAATTGGGGTGAGATGGTCTTCACAAGATGTCAAAGTCATTAGCAGGGACTTGCCAGAGGGCACCAAAACTGGGACTCAAACTATGCAAAAGAATCAGAATTGTAGGGAACTGCAAAAATCATGGGGCCCCTAAAACCAACCCCAAAAATCTGGGGTGAGGGACCCCAAATTGGGGTCAGGACAGCCCAAGAAGAGCGTGCTCAAAGCCGCAGAGCAGGCGGATCTCCTGCAGGAGGTGGCACCCCAAAATCTGGGAAACCTCTGAAACCATGGGAATTCTTAAAATTTGGGAGTAGGGACCCCAAAACTATGGTGGGGATGAGGGACCCCAAATTGGGGCCAGGACTCTCCAAGAAGAGCGTGTTCAAAGCCACAGAGCAGGCGGATCTCCTGCAGTGAGGTGGGCACTTGAAAACTGGGGGACCCTAAAAATCCATGGGCACCCCAAACGAACCCCAAAAATCCAATCCCAAAATCTAGGTGAGGGACCCCAAATTGGGGCCAGGTCAGACAGCTCCAAGAAGAGCGTGTCTTAAAGCCGCAGAGCAGGCGGATTCCTGCAGGAGGTGGGCACCCTCAAAATCTGTGGGACCCCAAAATCCATGGGGACCCCAAAATCTGGGAGTAGGGACCCCAAAAATCCATGGTGGATGAGGGACCCTACCAGTCAGGACTCTCCAAGAAGAGCGTGTTCGAAGCCACAGAGCAGGCGGATCTCCTGCAGGAGGTGGGGCACCCAAAACTGGGGAAACCCCAAAATCCATGGGGACCCCAAAATCTGGGAGTAGGACCCCAAAATCCATGGGTGGGGGATGAGGACCCTGGGCAACATAGGTCAGACTTCCAAGAGGAGCGGCTCGAAGCCACAGAGTAGGCGTGATCTCCTGCAGAGAGTGTGGCACCCCAAAACTGGGGACCCCAGAAATTCCAGGAACCTCAAAACCATGGGGACTCAAAATCTGGGAGTAGGACCTAAAATCCATGGGTACTCCCAAATTGGGGTGAGGACAGCTCCAAGAAGAGCTGCTCAGCTATCGAGCAGGTGGACCTGCTGCAGGAGGTGGGCAATTCCAAAACTGTGGGACCCCAAAATCCATGGGCACCCCAAAATCCAACCCCAAAAAATCCAATCCCAAAAATCCAGGTGAGGGACCTCAAATTGGGGTGAGGACAGCTCCAAGAAGAGCGTGCTCAAAGCCACACGTAGAGCAGGCGGATCTCCTGCAGGAGTGTGGCACCCTAAAATCTGTGGGACCCCAAAATCCATGGGGACCTCAAAATCTGGGAGTAGGGACCCCAAAATCCATAGGGTACCCCAAATTGGGGTCAGGGACTCTCCAAGAAGAGCGTGCTCAAAGCCACAGAGCAGGCGGACTCTGCTGGTGGAGTGTGGCACTCCCAAAATCTGTGGGACCCCTAAAATCCATGGGCAACTTTGAAATCTGACCCCAAAAATCCATGTGGGGACCCCAAAATCTGGACCTCAAAATTCATGGGGTGCGGGTAGGGGACCTCAGAAATCCCTGGGTGAGGGGACCCCAAAATCCAACCCTAAAAATCCATGGAAGTTCTCCTAGGTCATGGTGACCCCAAATTCAGAGGGACCCTAAAAACCATGGGGCCCCCTAAAATCCAACCCCAAAAATCCATGCGGCACCCCAAAATCCGATCCTTAAAACTATGGGCACCCCAAAAATCCAGGGGGACCCCAAAATCTGACCAAAAATCATTGGCACCCCAAAATCCGGGGACTCAAAAATCCATGGGCACCCTAAAATCCGACCTCAAAATTCATGGCACCCCAAAATCCAACCTCAAAATTCATGGCACCCCAAAACTGATCCCAAAATCCAGGGGCACCCTGAAAATCTGACCTTGGGGTGTCTCATATGGGGTCATGGTGACCCCAAAATCTACAGGGAGCTGCTGCAGGAGGTGGGGACTCCTAAAATTTGGGGGACCCCAAAAATTCATGGAGTGTGTTCCCTTTACTTCTCCCAAACTCCCCCAAATTTTGGGGTGAGTTCCCCTGTACTCTCAAATTTTGGGGTTGTGTCCCCAGATTTTAGGATTGTATCCCCAAATTTTAGGGGTGTTCCTCTCCCCAGAGCACCCTAAATTTTGGTGTGTGGGTTCCTTTTACTCCCCAAATTTTGGGGGTTTTGTCCCCCCAAATTTTAGGATTGTGTCCCCAAATTTTTGGCTTGTGCCTCCCTTTACCCTAAAAAATTTTGGGGTGTGGTCCCCTTTATCCCGCCCATAACCCCCAAATTTTGGGGTTGTGTTTCCTGAATGCCCAAAAATTTTAGGGATGTGTGGTCCCTTTATCCCCCTCCATGACCCCCAAATTTTTGGGTTGTGTCCCCCCGAACCCCAAAAATTTTTAAATTGTGTCCCCAATTTGTCTCCCCCAAATTTTTGGGTTGTGCCCCCTCTTGCCCCCCAAAATTTTGGGGCGTGTCCCCCTGTATCCCCTTCAAACCCCCAAATTTTGGGGTGGGTTTCCTTTACCCCAAATTTTTGGGTTGTGTCCCTCCCGAACCCCCAAAATTTTTCGGGGTTATGTCCCCAATTTGTTCCCCCCAAATTTTGGGTGTGTCCTCGCTTTACCCCCAAAATTTTGGGATGTGTCCTCCCAAATTTTAGGTGTGTCCCCTTTACCCCAAAATTTTGGGATGTGTCCCCCCAAATTTTTGGATGTGTCCCCCTTTTTCCCAAAAATTTTACGTTTGTCCCCCAAATTTTTGAGTTGTGTCCCCTTACCCCCAAATTTTTGAGTTGTGTCCCCTTACCCCCAAATTTTAGGGTTGTGTCCCCCAAATTTTGGGTTTGTTCCCCCAAATTTTAGGGATTATTTCCCCAAACCCCCAAATTTTGGGTTTGTTCCCCCAAATTTTAGGATTGTGTCCCCCCAAATTTTGGGTTTGTTCCCCAAATTTTAGGGATTATTCCCCCCAAACCCCCAAATTTTGGGTTTGTTCCCCCAAATTTTAGGATTGTGTCCCCAAATTTTGGGTTTGTTCCCCCAAATTTTAGGATTGTGTCCCCCAAATTTTGGGTTTGTTCCCCAAATTTTAGGATTGTGTCCCCAAATTTTGGGTTTGTTCCCCAAATTTTAGGGATTATTCCCCCAAACCCCCCAAATTTTGGGTTTGTTTCCAAATTTTAGGATTGTGTTCCCCAAATTTTGGGTTTGTCCCCCAGATTTTAGGGATTATTCCCCCCAAACCCCCCAAATTTTGGGGGACCCCCCAATTTAACCCTTTCTTTCCCCAGGAAGACGAATCCCCCGAGCGTCCTGGAGGAAATGGGGCTGGCGTAGCCCCCAAATTTTTTTTTTTTGGGGGGTGGAGAGGCACCAGGACCCCCCAAAAATTTTGGGACCAATCCCAGCCTGGAGAAGAACGGGGGGAGGAGAGACCCTCTGTGGCCCCCCCAAATTGTAAATATATCTATAAGGGGGCCCAAATTTTTTTGGGGGTCCCCAAATTTTTTGGGGGTGGGGAGGATCTCAAAATATTTTGGGGGAGGTCCCCAATTTTTTTTTTTTTTTTGGGGGGCTCTGCCTTCACCTCGATTTTGGGGGTTCCACCCCTCCCAAATTCTCTCCTGCCTTTTTTGGGGGGTTCCTTTTGGGGACCCCCTCAAATTCTTTAGGGACCCCTCCCCCTCAATTTTGGGACCACGGCGCCTCCCCCCCAAAAAAAAAAAAAATTTGGAATAAAATCTCTGGAGACTCAACCTGAGTTTGGGGATTTTTTTGGGGGCAAAATTATTTGGGGGGTCGGGTTTGTTATTTTTGGGTTATTTTAACCAATTTTGGGATTTTTTGGGGGATTTTAGCCCATTTTGGGGTTTGCCTTTTATTGAGATTATTTCATCTTTTTTTTGGGTAAAATAATCCAAATATTTTATTGATAAAACCCAAAAAAATCCCAAATTTTTCCATTTTTTGGGGTTATTTTAACCTTTTTTTGGGGTTATTTTAACCTTTTTTTGGGGTCGTTTTAACCCTTTTTGGGGTTATTTTACCAATTTTTGGGTTATTTTACCCTTTTTGTGGTAATTCCACATTTTTTGAGGTTATTTTACCCTATTTGGGTTTTTTTATCATTTTTTGGAATATTTTACCCTTTTTTGGGGGATAATTTCAGATATTTTTGGGGTTTATTTTCCCCCTTTTTGGGATTTTTTCCCCCTTTTTTGGGGGAATTTTACCCTTTTTTGGGGAATTTCAGATAATTTTGGGGTTTTTTTACCCTTTTTTGGGAATAATTTCCGATATTTTTGGGATTATTTTCCCCCCATTTTGGGGTTGGTTTTTCTCCTTTTTTGGATTGATTTTACCTCATTTTTTGGGATATTTTGCCTCCATTTGGGATTATTTTCCCCCATTTTTTACCCATTTTTTTAGATTATTTTTCCCCTTTTTTAGGATTATTTTACCCATTTTTGGGGATTATTTTACCCATTTTTAGGATTATTTTATCCATTTTTTGGGCATTATTTTACCCATTTTTTGGGATTATTTTTCCCCTTTTTTGGGATTATTTTTCCCCCTTTTTAGGATTATTTTACCCATTTTTTGGGATTATTTTACCCATTTTTGAGGATTATTTTTCCCCTTTTTAGGATTATTTTACCCATTTTTGGGGGATAATTTCATGTATTTTTGGGGTTATTTTTCATCTTTTGGGTTTTTTTTACCCCATTTTGGAATTTTTTACCCTTTTTGGGTTTTTTGCCCTTTTGGGTTTTTTACCTTTTTTGGGTTTTTTACCCTTTTTGGGGGATAATTTAAGGTGTTTTGGGGTTATTTTTCCCCTTTTTGGGTTTTTTTTACTCCATTTTGAGGTTTTCTTGCCCCCCGGGGATGTTAATTAGCCCCGGGGTAATTAATTAATTAGCCCCGGGGGTGTTAATTGGCCCCTCCCCCCCAGGAACGGGAGTAACTCGTACTAAAATAGTGACTTTTATTCGTTAGCAAAATTAGTGATGGGAGTGGCAGAGACCCCGGGACTGGGGGAACTGGGAGGACTGGGATGGACTGGGAGGACTGGGACAACTGGGAGAGCTCTGGAGCTGGGACTGGGAGGGACTGGGAGAGACTGGGAGAGACTGGGGGACTGGGAGAGACTGGGAGGGGTCTGGGGGAAACTGGGAGGGACTGGGAGACATCTGGAGCTGGAACTGGGATGGACTGGGACAGACTGGGAGAGACTGGGGCTGGAACTGGGATGGACCGGGAGAGGTCTGGAACTGGGACTGGGGGAACTGGGAGAGGACTGGGAGAAACTGGAAGGAACTGGGAGGGAACTGGGAGGGACTGGGAGGGTCTGGGGGAAACTGGGAGGGACTGGAAGAGACTGGGGGAACTGGGAGGGACTGGGACAGACTGGGGGAACTGGGACAGACTGGGAGGGACTGGGACAGGCTGGGAGAAACTGGGGGAACTGGGAGGAACTGGGGAGGAACTGGGGGGAACTGGGAGGAACTGGGATGAACTGGGAGGAACTGGGAGGAACTGGGCATCTCTAGACCGGAACGATGGCAAACTGCAACCAGAACTGGGATGAACTGGGACTAACTGGGATTAACTGGGGGACGTTTCTCTCCAGTCCGACACAACTGGGAGGAGCCACCGGTGGCCACTGGGACCACCCGGGATGGGGGAGGGGCAACAACCCGAGCACGGTGGGGGGGGGGAGGGGAATTTTTTGGAGGGGGGGTCGCTACCCCCAAACCCTCCCCAGGAAATTCGGGGGGCGCCGAGGGGGCGGCAGCAGCAAAGTCCTGGCGGGCAAATCCAGTGGCCGGATCGGGGGTTTCGGTGGCCGGCTGAGCTTGGGCGGCGTCTCCGCGGCCGCTCCGGTCACTCCGGTCACTCCGGTCATTCCTCCGGTCACTCCTCCGGCCTCTCCGGCCACCGCCCCGGCCAGCGCCGCCTCCTCCTTGCGCTTCTGCTCCACGCCGTGGATGATGTCCACCACGTCGTCGGCCGGCAGGTGCAGCCGGCTGGACAGCTCGATCAGCTGGTCGATGGTGCCGGGGTCCAGCTCGTCCACCTCGGCCGGGTCCTGCGGCTCCTCCGCCCGCTGCTCACCGTCCTCGGCGTCCTCGTAGCCGCCGCCCGCCGCCAGCTCGGCGCCGAAATCGCGGCCGGGTTTGAGCTTGAAGCGCCGGTTGACCTTGAAGAGCTCGTTGGCGTCGTTGGCGTCGTTGCCGTCCTTGTAGCCGTCGAATCTGTCCCGGCCTTTGTAGCCCTGGTGGCCGCCGAGGTCGCCGATGGCTTTGAAGGCGTCCAGCTGGTCGCCCAGGGGGAACCTGTCCTTGCTTTGGTAGCCCTGGTGGCCACCGAGCTCGTCACCGAGGTCATTGCCGAGGTCATTCCTCAGGCCGAACCTGTCCTTGCCTTTGTGGCCACCGAGGTCATTGCCAAGGTCGTTCCTGAGGCCGAACCTGTCCTTGGTTTTGTAGCCCTGGTGGCCACCGAGCTCGTCATCGAGGTCATCGTCGAGGTCATTCCTGAGGCCGAACCTGTCCTCGCCTCTGTAGCCGTCGAGGTCATTGCCAAGGTCATTGCCAAGGTCATTGCCAAGGTCATTCCTGAGGCCGAACCTGTCCTCGCCTCTGTAGCCGCCGAGGTCGTCGCTGATGTCGTTGCCCAGAGCGAACCTGTCCTTGCCTTTGTGGCCCTGGTGGCCGCCGAGCCCCTCACCGAGCTCATTGCCGAGCTCAAACCTCTCCTTGCCCTTGTAGCCGCCGAGATCATCACCGAGCTCCTCCCCGAGCCCAAACCCGTCCTTGCCCTCGTAGCCCAGCCGACCGCCGTCCTCCGCGCCGAGCCCTTCCTCCTCCTCCTCCTCCTCCTCCTCCTCGTCCTCGTCCCGCCGCTGCTGCTCCTCGGAGCGCTTGTCCTCGGTGGCGGCGGGCCCGCGCAGCAGGTAGCGCAGCAGCAGGTCCGAGGCCAGGTCCGCCAGCCGCTCCTCCTCGGCCGCGGCTTTGCGGGCGGCCTGCGCCTGCCGCCGGCTCTCGGCCAGCTCCTCGTAGCGCCGCTCGAGCAGCCGGTGCTCCAGGCTCTGCTGCTGCCGCAGCTGCCGCGAGCTGGGCCAGCGCAGCTCCCGCTCCAGCTGCCGGTCCCGCTGCCGGTCCCGCTTGGCCTCGGCGCGGAGCCGCCCCAGCTCCTGCAGCTCCTGCAGCGCCTCCGAGCGCGGCGAGCGCTTGGCCACGGCGTGGGCGGGGGGCTGCGCGGTGCCGGGGGGGCTCGGCGGGGTCCTGGGGGGCGGCGGCGCGGTGGGCTGGGGGCGGCTCTGGGCCAGCAGAGCGATGCAGAGCAGGAGGGCGGCGCTGCGCAGGGGCGCGGGGGCGGCGACATGGCGGCTGGGGGGCAAAAATAAATGGGGAGGGGGCGGGAGAAGAAAAAAATGGGGGTGAGCGGCGGGATTTGGAATCCCACCGCTGGGTTTGGGGTATCCCCACCTGCTGGTCGAATCCCATCCGCTGGGTTTGGGGATCCCCACTCGCTGGGTTTGAGGGATCCCCACTCGCTGAGTTTGGGGATCCCCACCCGCTGGGTTTAGGGGATCCCCACCCGGCGGATTTGGGGATCGCCGCCCGCTGAATTTGGGGGATCGCCGCCCGCTGGGTTTGGGGATCCCCACCGGCGGGTTTGGGGGGATCCCCACCCACTGGATTTGGGGGATCCCCACCCGCTGGATTTGGGGGATCCCCACCCGCTGGATTTGGGGGATCTCCACGCGTTGGATTTGGGGATCCCCACCCAGTGGATTTCGGGGATCCCCACCGCTGGGTGTGGGGGATCCCCACACGCTGGGTTTGGGGGATCCCCACCCAGTGGATTTGGGGGATCCCCACCTGGCGGATTTGGGGGATCCCCACCTGCTGGGTTTGGAATTCCACCCGCTGGGTTTGGGGGGATCCCCACCCGCTGGATTTGGGGGATCCCCACTCGCTGGGTTTGGGGGATCCCCACCCGCTGGGTTTGGGGGGATCCCCACCCGCTGGATTTGGGGGATCCCCACGCGTTGGATTTGGGGGATCCCCACCCGCTGGATTTCGGGGATCCCCACCCACTGGATTTCGGGGATCCCCACCCGGCGGATTTGGGGGATCCCCACTCGCTGGGTTTGGGGGATCCCCACCCGCTGGATTTCGGGGGATCCCCACTCGCTGGATTTGGGGGGATCCCCACCCCCCCTCTGCAGGAGGGGTGTGGTCCCGACGGTGGTGACGTCATAGGCGCCCCTCCCCCGCCGTTGTCACTCGTGTGTGTCCCCCTCCCCCCGTGCTCCTGTCACCGGGGATTCCCGCGTGTGTCCCCCCCCCCAGGGACACCCCAGGGACCCCCCGGGACACCCCAAGATCCCCCCAAGGGGACCCAGGTGTGAGCAGACAGGTGTGAGCACACAGAACGCGCACCCAGGTGTGAACACACTCACAACCTGCCGGGTGACACACGGTGACACAGAGTGACACACAGAGCGACACACACAGGGTGACACGTGGGGTGACACAGAGTGACACACAGGGTGACATACAGGGTGACACATGGGGTGACACACACAGGGTGACACGTGGGGTGACACAGGGTGACACGTGCAGGGTGACGCATTGCCGGGTGACACACACAGGGTGACGCACAGAACAAGCAGTCGCACAGGTGGAACACCTAGTCACACACACCCTGCAGGGTGACACACAGGGTGACACACACAGGGTGACAAACACAGGGTGACACACACTGGGTGACACACAGGGGGTGACACATTCCCAGGTGACACACAGAGGGTGACACATTGCCGGGTGACACTTACACAGGTGTGAACATCTGGAACAGTCACACACACCCTGCAGGGTGACACACGTGAGGTGACACACACGGGGTGACACATTGCCGGGTGACACACACGGGGTGACACATTCCCAGGTGACACACAGAGGGTGACACATTGCCAGGTGACACACACAAGGTGACACACACGGGGTGACACACATAGTGACACATTGCCGGGTGACACACAGAGGGTGACAGACACCAGAACTCACACACAGGTGCGCAGAGAACACGCTCAGGACAGAGGAAATGCACACCTGTACAGACACCTGAACAGGTGTGGAGCACACACCTGAACATGTACAGAACACACCTGAACACACCTGAACAGACACACCTGAACACAATGCGGAACACACCTGAACACGCCTGAACAGACACACCTGAACAAATGCAGAACACACCTGAACACGCACCTGAACAGGCACCTGAACACAACTGGAACATGCACCTGAACACACAGAACGCACACCTAAACACGCGTGGAACACACACGGACCACAGATTGAACACACACCTGAACACACAGAATGGACACCTGAGCAAGTGTGGAACACACTGAACACACACCTGAACATGCATGGAATGCACACCTCAACACACACCTGAATGCACACCTGAACACGCACACGAAACACACAGAACACACACACTGAACACACACAGAACACACCTGAACACACTGAATACACCTGAACACACGGAGCGCGCACTGAGCGCACCTGAACACGTGTGGGACACACACCTGAGCGCACACCTGAACACGCGGGACACACACCTGAACGCACAGAACACACCTGAGCACACACAGAACACACCTGAGCACACACGGAACACACAGAACACATCTGAACACACACAGAACACACCTGAATACGCGGGACACACACCTGAACGCACAGAACACACCTGAGCACACAAAGCACACAGAACACACCTGAACACACAGAACACACACACAGAACACACCTGAACACACCTGAACACACCTGAGAACACACAGAACACACAGAACACACCTGAACACACACGGAGCACACAGAACACACCTGAACACACCTGAGCACACACAGAACACACCTGAACACACCTGAACACACATCGAACACAGAACACACCTGAACACACACGGAGCACACAGAACACACCTGAACACACCTGAACACACATCGAACACACAGAACACACCTGAGCACACACAGAACACACCTGAACACACACGGAACACACACACAGAACCCACCTGAACACACAGAACACACACAGAACACACCTGAACACACCTGAGCGCCCACCTGAGCCCCGCCCCCCGCGCCGCCGCCCCCGCTCACGCGCGCACACTCACCGGCGCGTGACACCCCCCACCCCCAGATCCCTCCCCACCTCCCCCCACGCGCCCGCGCGCCCCATCCCCCACCCAAACACCCCCTCCCCTCCCCCCGCGGCCACACCCACGCGGATCGCGCCCATCCCCACCCCCCGTTCCCTCCCCACCCCCCTCGGGAACGCGCCCACGCGCTCCCTCCCCCTCCCCGCGCGCTTCCTCGCACACCCGCACCCCCCCCCCAAAAAAAACCCACCCCCACGGTGGAGGGGCGGCCCCACTAATCTTCCCCCCACCTCCACCCCCCAAAAATGCGAATTGGGGAGGGAGGCTCTCACCGGCTCCGGGGGGTCTCTGCCGATCTGGGGGTCCCCCCCCTGTTCCGGGCTGGGGGGAGGGGGGACAGCGGGGGCGGTGCTGGGGGTGGGGAGGAAAGCAAAAAAAAAGTGGGGGTGGGGGTCTTGAAGAAAGGTGGGGAGGGGGCTCTTAGCGGGGGGGGGGATCCCGGGAGGGGGGGGATGCGGTGAAAGCGGGGGTGGGGGTCGCGAAGGGGGGAGGGGGCTCAGGTGAAGGGAGGGTCGCGGTGAGAAGGGGGGAGAAGGGGGAGGGTCGCGGTGGTCTCGCCGTCGTCTCGCCCTTCAGCACCGCGGACAGCGGCGGCTCCGCCCCTTTATACGCGCGGGGGGCCCTGTCGGGGGTCTCCAATGACGTCAATGGCCCATTCATAAAATCCGGCCGGGCCCGGGAAAAAGGGGTGGGGTCGGGGGGGAACCGCGCGCATGCGCGGAGCGGCGCGCCGAGGAGGGATGAATGAACGCGGGGGGATGAATGGGCGGCGGGGGTGGGGGAGGGGCGGGGCTGGGGGATGAATGGGTTTGGGGGGTTTAATGGGGCTGGGGGTGAATGAGGGTGGGGTAATTAATGGGGTGGGGTAATTAATGGGGTGGGGGGATTGGGCTGGGGGCATGAATGGGGTGCGGTCGGAGGGGGGTGCGGGGGTTAAATGGGGCTGGGGGTTAATGGGGCTGGGATAATTAATGGGGTCGGAGCAGGTAATTAATGGGGCTGGGGGCATTAAATGGGTGGGGGGCGTGAATGGGGCCGGGGGATCAATGGGGTGGGGGTGAATGGGTGGGGTAAATGGGGCTGGGGGATGAATGGGGTGGGGGGATTAATGGGGCGGAGGGGATGAATGGGGTAGGGGGGATTAATGGGGCCGGGGGGATGAATGGGGTGAATGAATGAATGGGGATGGGGATTAGTGGGGATGGGGATTAATGGGGTGGGGGGTGAATGGGGATGGGGATGAATGGGGTGGGGGTGAATGGGTGGGGTAAATGGGGCTGGGGGATGAATGGGGTGGGGGGATTAATGGGGCCGGGGGATGAATGGGCGCTGGGGGATGAATGGCGTGGGGTGAATGAATGGGGTGGGGGAATGGGGCTGGGATGAATGGGGTGGGGGTAAATGGGTGGGGTAAATGGGGCTGGGGATGAATCGGCTGGGGTGAATTAATGGGGTGGGGGGCGTGAATGGGGCCGGGGGATTAATAGGGCTGGGAATTAATGGGGGGAGGGATTAATAGGGCCAGGGGATGAATGGGGCTCGGAAGGGGATAAATGAGGGGTCAATGGGGCTGGGGAATTAATGGGATCGGGGATCAATGGGATCGGGGATCAATAGGATCGGGGGTCAATGGGGCTGGGGGATCAATGGGATCGGGAATCAATGGGATCGGGGATCAATGGGATCAGGGATCAATGGGATCAGGGATCAATGGGATCAAGGATCAATGGGATCGGGGTCAATGGGATTGGGGATCAATGGGATCGGGGATCAATGGGATCGGGGATCAATGGGATCAGGGGATGAATGGGATTCGGGGATCAATGGGATCAGGGTCAATGGGATCGGGGATCAATGGGATCAGGGATCAATGGGATCGTGGATCAATGGGATCGGGGATCAATGGGATCAAGGATCTATGGGATCAGGGGTCAATGGGATCGGGGATCAATGGGATCGGGATCAATGGGATCAGGGGTCAATGGGATCGGGGATCAATGGGATCGGGGATCAATGGGATCGGGGTCAATGGGATCGGGGGTCAGTGGAATCGGGGGATCAATGGGATCAGGGATCAATGGGATCGGGGGTCAATGGGATCAGGGATCAATGGGATCGGGGATCAATGGGATCGGGGATCAATGGGATCGGGGATCAATGGGATCGGGGATCAATGGGGTCAGGGGATGAATGGGATCGGGGATCAATGGGATCGGGGGTAAATGGGATCGGGGATCAATGGGATCGGGATCACGGGATCAATGGGATCAATGGGATCAATGGGATTTGGGATCAATGGGATTGGGGGATCAATGGGATCAGGGATCAATGGGATCGGGGATCAATGGGATCGGGGATCAATGGGATCGGGGGATCAATGGGATCGGGGGATCAATGGGATCGGGGATCAATGGGATCGGGGGTCAATGGGATCGGGGGATCAATGGGATCGGGGGTCAATGGGATCGGGGGTCAATGGGATCGGGGATCAATGGGATCGGGGATCAATGGGATCGGGGATCAATGGGATTTGGGATCAATGGGATCAGGGATCAATGGGATTGAGGGATCAAGGGATCGGGGCTCAATGGGATCAGGGGATCAATGGGATCGGGGATCAATGGGATCGGGAATCAATGGGATCGGGGATCAATGGGATCAGGGATCAATGGGATCAGGGATCAATGGGATCAAGGATCAATGGGATCGGGGTCAATGGGATTGGGGATCAATGGGATCAGGGTCAATGGGATCGGGGTCAATGGGATCGGGGATCAATGGGATCGGGGATCAATGGGATCGGGGATCAGTGGGATCGGGGATCAATGGGATCGGGGATCAATGGGATCAGGGATCAGTGGGATTTGGGATCAATGGGATCGGGGATCAATGGGATCGGGGATCAATGGGATCAGGGGTCAATAGGATCGGGGATCAATGGGATCGGGGATCAATGGGGCTGGGAATGAATGGGCTGAGGGGTGTGAGTGGGGCCGGGGTGTGAATATTGGGGAGGGCTGTGACACACATGGAGACCCCCTATAGACCCCTATAGACCCTATAGACCCCTATAGACCCTTATAGACACCTACAGACCGCTATAGACCCCTATAGCGCCAATAAACCCCTATAGATCCCTACAGATCCCTATAGACCCCTACACACCCCTATAGACACCTATAGACCCCATAGACCCCTATAGATACCTATAGACCCCCTATAGACCCCTATAGACACCTATAGACCCCTATAGACCCCTATAGACCCCTATAGACACCTACAGACCCCTATAGACACCAATAAACCCCTATAGATCCCTACAGATCCCTATAGACCCCTACACACCCCTATAGACACCTATAGACCCCATAGACCCCTACAGATCCCTATAGATCCCCTACACACCCCTATATCCACCTATAAACCCCTATAGATACCTATAGATACCTATAGACCCCCTACACACCCCTATAGACACCTTTAAACCCCTATAGATCCCTACAGACCCCTACAGACCCCGGCCCATGCACATCCACCCGTCTATAGGCGCCACACCCATCCATAGGTGTTCCTATAGGGGCTGTGTGTGCTGCCACACCCCCTGTGCGCCCATAGGGGCCCCTATACATCTCTATACGTCCCTACACCGAACCCACGTGTTCTATACATCTCTATATGTCCCTACATCGAAGTCACGTGTCCCTATACATCTCTACATGTCCCTACACCAAATCCACACATTCTATACGTCTCTATACATCCCTACACCAAATCCACATGTCCTATACATCTCTATATGTCCCTACAATAAATCCATACATCCTATACATCTCTATACATCCCTACACCAAATTCACGTGTCCTATACGTCTCTATATGTTCCTACACTAAATCCATACATCCTGTATGTCTCTATACGTCCCCACACCAAATTCACGTGTCCTATACGTCTCTATATGTTCCTACACTAAATCCATACATCCTATATGTCTCTATACGTCCCTACACCAAATCCACACATCCTATACATCTCTATATGTCCCTACACCGAACCCACGTGTCCTATACATCTCTATACATCCCTACACCAAACCCACGTGTCCTATACATCTCTATACGTCCCCCACACCAAACCCACATTTTCTATACGTCCCACGTGGCTCCTGTGGCGCTATAGGGGAGCCTCAGTCTCTGTGCACACGGGGCAGTCTCCACACCTGCCTATAGGTTCTCTATAGGTGCCTCTGCTTCTGTAGGCGTGGAGAAGCCTCTGCCTGTGCCTATAGGTCTCTATAGGTCTCTATAGGTCTCTATAGGGCCTCTCTGTGCACGTCTATAGGTTTCTATACGTCTCTATAGGGCTCGGGGTCCCTATAGGTCCCTCTCTGGGTTTCCAGGGGTCCCTATGGATCTATAGGTCCCTCTCTGGGTTTCCAGGGGTCCCTATGGATCTATAGGTCACTGTAGATCGGTTTCCAGGGGTCCCTATGGATCTATAGGTCACTGTAGGTCCCTCTCTGGGTTTTCATGGGTCCCTATGGATCTATAGGTGACTGTAGGTCGGTTTCCAGGGGTCCCTATGGATCTATAGGTCACTGCAGGTCGGTTTCCATGGGTCCCTATGGATCTATAGGTCCCTCTCTGGGTTTCCAGGGGTCCCTATGGATCTATAGGTCACTGCAGGTCCCTCTCTGGGTTTCCAGGGGTCCCTATGGATCTATAGGTCTCCCTATAGGTCTCTACACACCCCTATGGATCTCTAGGTCTCTATAGATCTCTCTGGGGCTCTATAGGGCCCTGTGGGTCTCTCGGTGTCCCTATAGATCCATAAGTCACCTCTCTATAGGTCCCCACCGCTCCATGGGTCCCTGTGGATCCAGAACTCTCTCTATAGGTCCATAGAATCTATAGGTCCCTCTCTGCCTCTCCATAGGTCCCTCAAGACCTGGAGGTGTCCCTATAGGTCCCCCAGGCATCCCCAGGCCCCTATAGCCCCCATAGGTGCCTCTCTGGCTCTCCATGGTCCCCGTGCACCCCGGGGCCTATATGGCCCTGCCTATAGGTCCCAATGCGCCCATAGGTGACTGTGCCTCTCCCTATAGGTCCCTACAGGTCTGTGGGTGCCCCCAGGCCGGCGCAGGCCCCTATAGCTCCCATAGGTGCCCCCCAGCACTGCGGCCGAGGTGAGTCACCAATGCAGCTGTTGGGGGGCCCTTATAGAGCGGCGGCCTCCCCCACCGGGGGGCTCCAGGGTGAGTCACGGTGGGGGGAGGGAGGCTATGTGGGGGCCATAGGGGCTATAGGGGCTATAGGGGCTATAGGGGCTATAGGGCTATGGGGGCTATAGGGGCTATGCAGGGGCTATAGGGCTATAGGGGCTATAGGGGGCTATGGGGGCTATAGGGGCTATGGGGGCTATAGGGGCTATAGGGGCTATGGGGGCTATAGGGGCTATAGGGGCTATAGGGGTCTATGGGGCTATGAGGCTATGAGGGGCTATGGGGGCTATAGGGGCTATGGGGCTATAGGGGCTATAGGGGGCTATAGGGGCTATAGGGGCTATAGGGGCTATAGGGGCTATGGGGCTATAGGGGCTATAGGGGCTATAGGGCTATAGGGGGCTATGGGGCTATAGGGGCTATAGGGGCTATAGGGCTGTAGGGGCTATAGGGGCTATGGGGGCCATGGGGGCTATGGGGGCTATAGGGGCTATAGAGGCTATAGGGGCTATAGAGCTATAGGGGCTATGGGGCTATAGGGGCTATGGGGGCTATGGGGCTATGGGGGCTATAGGGGCTATGGGGGCTATAGGGGCTATAGGGGCTATGGGGGCTATAGGGGGCTATAGGGGCTATAGGGGCTATAGGGGCTATGGGGGCTATAGGGGCTATAGGGGCTATAGGGGGCTATAGGGGCTATGGGGGCTATAGGGGCTATGGGGGCTATAGGGGCTATAGGGGCTATAGGGGCTATAGGGGCTATAGGGGCTAGAATATAGGGCTATAGGGGCTATAGGGGCTATAGGGCTATAGGGGGCTATAGGGGCTATGGGGGCTATAGGGGCTATAGGGGCTATAGGGGCTATAGGGCTAGGGGCTATGGGGGCTATAGGGGCTATAGGGTCTCTATAGGTCTCTATAGGTTCTATGGAGTCTATAGGTGTCTATAGGTGTGTAGGTGTCTATAAGGTCTATAGGTGTCTATAGGATGAGGCACGGCCCTATATGTTGCTTTGGGGCCATTCTCTATGTCCCTGCTGCCTCTATAGGGTCTGCAGCGTTTCTATAGGATCTGGGGGTTCTATAGGATATTCGGGGGTTCTATAAGACCCTGGGGGATTCTATAGATTCCGGTCGGGTCTATAGAGCCCAGGGGGTGTCTATGGGATAAGAGGGGTGTCTATAGGATAAAGGGGATTCTATAGGATAAGGGGGTTCTATAGGATCCAGGGTGTCTCTATACATTCCGGGGTCTCTATAGGTTCCGGGGGTTTCTATAGGTCCCGCGGGTCCATGCGGGTCTTCCCCTCCCCTCCCTCCCCCCGGGCGGATGATTCACCCTGCGGCATCGCCCCTCCCCCCTCCGCCCCTCCCCCACCCTAAACGTTCCCACGCGCCTCTTTTTTTTTTTTTTTTTTGGGGGGAAGGGGAAGGGCCGTGACGTCACCGCGGCGTCACGTGTGGGGAGGGGCTGCACCGGCCGACCCTCCCCTCCCCCCGTCCTTGGGGGTGACCCCGAGTGGGGAGGGGAAGGTGGGATCCCCCCCACTCCTCCAGCGTTACCATAGCAACAGTGGCGCGGGAACAGCATCCCCCCGTTGCTATGGCGACCGTGGGGGACCCCTCCCGTAAAATCACGTGGGACCCCCCAGAAAACAACAAAATTCCTCCCCAAAAATTCAACAAAATCCCCCAAAAATCAACAAAATTCCCCCAAAAAACAACAAAATTCCCCCAAAAATCAGCAAAATCCCCCAAAAATGGCAGAACCTCCCCAGAAACGATCCCTCCCCCCAGAGTCACTCAGGACCCCCAAAATTTCACCACCCCCAAATTCCCCGTTCCCCCATAGAACCCCTCCGTTGCCCTTGACCCCGCCCCCGCCGCGCCGGCTCCCGCCGGTGCCCCCGTGGCGCAGCGGCAGCGCCGCCGCCCGCGGAGCCGAGAGCCGCGGGTTCGAGACCCGCGCCGGGAATTTGGGGACGCGCTCGCCACATGCGCGCGACACGCGCGACACTCGTGGTGGCGCGTGTCACGACACCCGCCCCCGCCCTCGAATTGTCCCAGTTCCGGCCGTTTCCTCCCGAAATCTGCTCTGACACGCCCTGGTTTTGCTCCCATTATCCCCAGTAACCCGCAGACCACCTCCCCATAATCTCCATTTTCCCCAATTTTCCCCCAATTCCACCCCCATCCCCGTTCCCCGTTCTCCCCTAATTCCTCCCCTTTTCCCACATTCCCACTTTATCCCACCCTCTCATCCCCCATTTCTCCCCATTCCCTTTACCCCGACCCACAATTTCCCCCATTCCCCTTTTCCCAACACCCAATTTCCCTCATTCCCCCTTATCTCGCCCCGAATCTTTTCCTATTCACGTGAAAATTCTCCCGCATTCTCCCCACAAAATCCCTCTTTATCCCAACCAAAAATCCCCCATAATCCCCCGAAAATCTCCTTATTCCACCCCAAAATCCCTCTTATCTCACTATGATCCCACCCCAAAATCCCCCTTATCCTCCCGTTATCACACCCTAAATCCTCCCAAATCCCCGAAAATCCCTTTTATCTCACCCCATCCCACCCCAAAATCCCCGAAAACCCCCGTTCCCACCCCAAAATTCCCCCAATCCACCCTTATCCCACCCGAAGCCGCCCTAAAATCCCTCCCATCCATCCCAAAATCCCCCAAATTCCTCCCATTCCCACCCCAAATCCTTCTTATCCCACCCCAAAATCCTTCCCAAAATCCCCCAACGCCCCCAAAATCTCCTGAAATTTCCCCAAATCTCCCCATTCCCACCCTAAAGTCCCTCCCAAAATCTCCCCAAATTCGCCTTATCCAACCCCAAAATCCCCCAAAATTTCCTAAATTCCCAATTCTCCCCAAAATCTCTCCCAAAATCCTAAATCCACCCCAAAATCCACCAAAATTCCCCTTATCCAGCCCCAAAATTCTGTTATCCCCCATTATCCCACCCCAAAATCCTTCCTAAAATCCCCCAACTCCCCAAAATCCCCCAAATTCCCCAAGTCTCCCCATTCCCACCCCAAACTCCTCCCAAAATCCCCCAAATTCGCCTTATCCAACCCCAACATCCTGTTATCCCACCAGTATCTCACCCCAAAATCCCCCAAAATCCCCCAAATCCCTCCCAAAATCCCAGCCCCAAATCCCTCATTCCCCCTTATCCCCTCCTTGTCCGACCCCAAAATCCCCTAAAATCCCCCAAATCCCCCAAAAATCCCCCCAATTTCCACCCCAAAATGCCCTTTAAATCCCTCACAAAACCCCACAAAGCTCCCCATTCCCACCCCAAAATCCTCCCAAAATCCTCCTCCAAATCCCGCTTTATCCAACCCCCAAAATTCTGTTATCCACCATTGTCCACCCCAAAATCCCCCAAAATCCTCCCAAATCCCTCCCAAAATCCCCCCAAATCCTCCCAATTCTCACCCCAAAATCCCCCAAACCCCCCAAAATCCCCCAAATCCTCCCTTATCCCACACCCATTCCCACCCCAAATCCCCCCAAGTCCACCTAAATCCCCAAATCTCCCCCATTCCCACCCCAAAATCCCCCAAAATCCCCCAAATTCCCCAAATTCTCACCCCAAGATCCCTGATCCTCCAAAATCCTTTAGATCCCTCATTCCCTTATCCCCTCTTTGTCCGACTCCAAAATCCCCTAAAATCCTCCCATCCATCCCAAAATCCTCAAATTCCCCATTCCTGCCCCAAAATCCCCCAAAATTTCCCAAGATTCCCCAAATCTCCCCATTCCACCCCAAAATCCCTCCCAAAATTCTCCTCTAAATCCCGCTTTATCCAGCCCCAAAATTCTGTTGTCCACCATTGTCCCACCCCAAAATCCCCCAAAATCCTCCCAAATCCCTCCCCAAATCCCCCCAAATCCCACACCCATTCCCACCCCAAAATCCCCCCAAATCCCTCCCAAACCCCACAAATCTCCCCCATTCCCACCCCAAGATCCCTCCCAAGATCCTCCTCCAAATCCACTTTGTGCAACCCCAAAATCCTGTTGTCCACCAATATCTCACCCCAAAATCCCCCAAAATCCTCCCAAATCCTCCCCAAATCCCCCAAATCCTCCCAATTCTCACCCCAAAATCCCCCAGGCCCCCCAAGATCCCCAAATCCTCCTTGTCCCACCCATTCCCACCCCAAAATCCCCCCAAGTCCACCTAAATCCCCCAAATCTCCCCATTCCCACCCCAAAATCCCCCAAAATCCCCCAAATTCCCCAAATTCTCACCCCAAAATCCCCCAATCCTCCAAAATCCCAGCCCCAAATCCCTCATTCCCCTTATCCCCTCTTTGTCCGACCCCAAATCCCTAAAATCCTCCATCCATCCCAAAATCCCTCAAATTCCCCCATTCCACCCCAAAATCCCCCAAAATTTCCCAAATTCCCCGATCTCCCCATTCCCACCCCAAAATCCCTCCCAAAATCCTCCTCCAAATCCCTTTTATCCAGCCCCAAAATTCTGTTGTCCACCATTATCCCACCTAAAATCCCCCAAGTCCTCCCAAAATCCCAGTTCCACCCCAACTCCCCCAAATCCCCAAATCTCCCCATTCACCCCAAAATCCTCCCAAAATCCTCCTCCAAATCCTGCCTTATCCAACCCCAAAAATCCTGTTATCCACCATTGTCCCACCCCAAAATCCCCTCCAAAATCCTCCAAGATCCCCCAAATCCCCCCAATTCCCACCCCAAAATCCCCCAAATCCTCCTTTATCCTACCCCCATTCCCACCCCAAAATCCCAAAATCCCTCCCAAAATCCCCCAATTCCCCCCCTCAAAATCCCCCAAATCTCCCCCATTCCCACCCCAAAATCCCTCCCAAAATTCTCCTCCAAATCCTGCCTTATCCAACCCCAAATCCCCCAAAATCCCCCAAAATTCCCCCCGCGCTCCCCGCGCATGCGCGCTGCAGGCGCGGGAAGGACCAGCGGCGCGAGCGGGCAGGCGGCGCCGTGGCTTAGTTGGTTAAAGCGCCTGTCTAGTAAACAGGAGATCCTGGGTTCGAATCCCAGCGGTGCCTTTACCGGGCACCCCTTTTTTGGGGAGGGGACACCCCCAGTTTAAACGGGGACACTCCATTTGGGAAGCAAAGCCGGATTTTGGGCGAAAATTCCTGAGTTTTGGGGGAAAAAACCCCGAATTTTAGGGATTTATTTGGTTAAAACGCTTGGTTAAATAAACAGGAGATCCTGGGTTCGAATCCCAGCGGTGCCTTTTACCGGCACCCCATTTTTTGGGAGGGACACCCCAGTTTAAACGGGGACACTCCATTTGGGGAGCAAAGCCCGGATTTTGGGCGAAAATTCCTGAGTTTTGGGGAAAAAATCCCGAATTTTAGGGATTTATTTGGTTAAAACGCTTGGTTAAATTAACAGGAGATCGCGAGTTCCGAATCCCGGCGCTGCCTTTTACCCGGCACCCCATTTTCTTGGGAGGACACCCCAGTTTAACAAACGATACTCCGTTTGGAGAGAAAACCCTGAATTTGGAGGAAAAACCCCCGAGTTTTGGGAAAAAAACCTGAATTTTAGCGGTTCATTTGGTTAAAACCCTTGGTTAAATTAACTGGGAGATCCTGGATTCGAATCCCGGCGCTGCCTTTTACCCGGCACCCCATGTTTTTTGCGGAACACACCGCCAATTTAACAAAGGATATTTAGTTTGGGAATAAAATCCTGAATTTGGGGGGAAAAAATCCCGAGTTTTGGGGGAAAAAACCCGAATTTTAGAGATTTATTTGGTTAAAACGCTTGGTTAAAAAAAATAGAAGATCCTGGGTTCGAATCCCAGCGGTGCCTTTTACCGGGCACCCCCTTTTTTGGGGGGACACCCCCAATTTAACAAAGGATGGTCAATTTACCCCTGAATTTGAGGAAAAAAACCCCGAGTTTTGGGGGAAACATCGCGAATTTTAGAGATTCATTTGGTTAAAACGCTTGGTTAAATAAACGGGAGATCGAGGCTTCGAATCCCGGCGCTGCCTTTTACCGGCACCCCATTTTTTGGGGAGGGACACCCCCAGTTTAACAAAGGATACTCAGATTGGGGAGGAAACCCTTAATTTGGGGAAAAAAGCCCCGAGTTTTGGGAAAAAAAAACGAATTTAGGGATTTATTTGGTTAAAACGCTTGGTTAAATAAACAGGAGATCGCAGGTTCGAATCCCGGCGCTGCCTTTTACCGGCAGGGACACCCACAATTTAACAGCAAACTCCTAATTTGAGAGAAAATCCTCGAATTTTAAAGAAAAAACTCGGATTTCTGGGGAAAAAACACGAAATTTGGGGGTTATTTGGTTAAAACGCTTTGTTAAATAAACGGGAGATCGCGGGTTCGAATCCGGCGCTGCCTTTTACCGGGCACCCCTTTTTTGGGGGGGGACACCCCAATTTAACAGGGAGCTCTTAATTTGGGAGAAAACCTTCGAATTCTGAGGGAAAAAAAAAACAATTTATGGGAAAAAAACTCCGAATTTCGGGGTTTATTTGGTTAAAACGTCCGATTAAATAAACGGGAGGTCGAGGGTTCGAATCCCGGCCGTGCCTTTTACCGGCACCCCATTTTGGGGTTACACCCCATTTTGGGGTTACACCCCATTTTTGGGGGGACGCCCCCGTTTTATGTGAATAGAAACACACACACGCAATTTAGAGCGGTAAAAACCTTTTTTTTCTTTTTTTGGGTGGGGCACCTCCTGTTTTTGGGAGGCGCCCCTAGTTCGGGGGCACAGGGAGGTCTGGGAGGGTCGGGGATTTTCGGGGGGTTTCGGGGAGGTTTTGGGGGTCAGGCGATGATCAGGGGGTTTCGGGGCACCCCGCACCCCACTTTGTGCCGCTCGAAGAGCTCCTGCAGCCGCTGCACGTAGAGCCCGTGGTAGTGGGCGACCAACTCGAGGCGGGGGGCGAGGAACCCGCGGCACCTCCAGGGGGTCCCCACTGCCCCAAAAACGGGGGTCGGCACCGCAAAAATACCCCCGGACACCCCAAAATGCCTCTCAAAATCCTCCCAAAATCCCCAAAACCCCCAAAAATTCCCTTAAACCCCCAAAAATACCCCCAAAAATCCCCCAAAATTCCTGTATAAACCCCCAAAATCCCCTCAAACCCCCAAAATTCCCCTCAAAATCTCCCCAAAATCCCACTCAAAACCCCAAAAATATCTCTCAAACTCCCCAAAATACCCAAAAATCCCCAAAAATATCCCTCAAAATCCCCTCAAATCCCCCAAAAATACCCAAAAAATCCCCCAAAATTCCCCTCAAAACCCCCAAAATTCCCTCAAATCTCCGAAAAATACCCCAAAAATCTCCACAAAATTCTCCTGAGAAGCACCAAAATTCTCCTCAAACTCCCCAAAATACCAAAAATCCCCAAAAATTCCCCCAAACCCCCAAAATATCCCTCAAACTCCCCAAAATACCCAAAAAATCCCCCAAAAATATCCCTCAAAATCCCCCTCAAATCCCCCCAAAATACCCAAAAATCCCCAAAAATTCCCTCAACACCCCCAAAAATATCCTCAAAACCCACAAAATTCCCTCAAAATCCTCCCAAAATACCCCTTAAATCCCCCAAATATATCTCTCAAAAGCACCCAAAAATACCCAAAAATGCCCCAAAAATTCCCCTCAAAACCCCAAAAATATCCTCAAATCCCAAAAAAATACCCTGAAAAATCCCCAAAATTCTCCTCAAATCCCAAAAAAATCCCCCAAAAATTCCCCTCAAAATCCCCAAAAATGCGAATTTTCAAACCCCTCCCGGCACAACCAAAAATGGCGAAATCCAAAAAAATTCCACCCGAAACTTCCGGATCCACCCCGGAAATCCCAAAATCTCCCCCGAACCCCAAAATTCCTCAAATTCCAAAATTTCCTTTTCTTGAATTTTCAGATCTCCCCCGATTTTCATCCTCATGCCCCAAAATTCCCCCAAATTCCTTCCCTGCACCCCAAAATTTCCCCAAAACTTCCCAAAATTCCCCAAATTCCTCCCTGACCCCAAAATTTCCACGAATCTCCCCAAAAATTCGCCCTAAAACTCCCCCAAAATCCTTCCCTGATCTCAAAATCCCCCCAAAATTCCCCCCAAATCCCTCCCTGACCCCCAAAATTCTCCCAAAATTCCCCAAATCCTCCCCAAATCCTCCTCAAACCCTCCCGCACCCCAAAATTCCCCCAAATCTCTCCCTGACCCCCAAAATTCCCCAATCCCCCAAAATTCCCTCCCTGCACCCCAAAATTTCCCCCAAAACTCCCCCAAATCCCTCCTGACCCCCAAAATCCCCCCAAAATTCCCCCCCAAATCTCTCCCTGATCCCCAAAATTCCCCCAAAATTCCCCCCAAATCTCTCCTGACACTCAAAATCCCCCAAATTTCCACCCGAACCCCCTCAAACCCTTCCCTCACCCCAAAATTTCTCCCAAACCCCTCCCCCGAACCCCAAAAATCCCCCCAAAATTTCCCCAAATCCCTCCCTGAGCCCGAAAATTCCTCCAAAATCCCCCAAAATCTCCCCAAACACCTCCCCTCACCCCCAAAATCCCCCCAAAATTCCCCCTAAACCCTCCCTGCTCCCCAAATCTCCCCCAAACCCCAAAATCTCCCCAATCTCCTCCAAATTCCTCCCTGCACCCCAAAATCCCCCAAACCCCTCCCTGCACCCCAAAATCCTCCCAAAATTCCCCCCCAAACTCTTCCCTGATCCCCCAAAATTCCCCAAAAATTTCCCCAAAATCTCCCCCAAACTCTCCCCTCACCCTAAATCCCCCCCAAAATTCCCCCAAAATTCCCTCCCTCACCCCAAAATCCCCCAAAATTCCCCCCAAATCTCTCCCTGACACCCAAAATCCCCCCCTAAACCCCTTCCCTGCTCCCCCAAAATTCCCTAAAAATTTCTTCCAAATCCCCCAAACCCTCCTCACCCAGAATTCCCCCAAAATTCCCCCCGAATCCTCCCTGACCCCCAAAATCCCCCCAAATTCCACCCAAACCCTCCCTGCACCCCAAATTCCCCCCAAAATTCCCCCAAATCGCTCCCTGATCCCCAAATTCCCCAAAATTCCCCCAAAATTCCCCCAAATCTCTCCCTGACACTCAAAAATCCCCCCAAATTTCCACCCGAACCCCCTCAAACCCTTCCCTCACCCCAAAATTTCTCCCAAACCTCCCGAACCCCAAAATCCCCCAAAATTTCCCCAAATCCTCCCTGAGCCCGAAAATTCCTCCAAAATCCCCCAAAATCTCCCCAAACACCTCCCTCACCCCAAAATCCCCCAAAATTCCCCCTAAAACCCCTCCCTGCTCCCCAAATCTCCCCCAAACCCCAAAATCCCCCAATCTCCTCCAAAATTCCCTCCCTGCACCCCAAAATCCCCCCAAACCCCTCCCTGCACCCCCAAAATCCTCCCAAAATTCCCCCAAACTCTTCCCCTGATCCCCAAAATTCCCCAAAATTTCCCCAAAATCTCCCCCAAACTCCTCCTCACCCTAAATCCCCCAAAATCCCCCCAAACTCCCCCAAAATCCCCCTGGACTCACCCACCACGGTGAGGGGCACCCGGAAGGGCAGCAGGGGGAGCCCCCCCCGCCCCCAGAAGATGCAGGGGGCGAACCCCAAAATCCTCTTGAGGCCCCTCTGGAGGCGCCGCAGCCACGAGCCCTCGGCCAGGGCGGGGGTGGCGAAGGCGTCCTGCTCCCCAAAAACGTACACGGGCACCAGGGGGCACCTGGGGGCACCCCGAAATTGGGAACCCCGAATTTGGAGCCCGAACCCCGAAATTCGGGGGGGGGGGTCCAAATTGGGAACCCCGAATTTGGACCCGAACCCCGAAATTGGGAACCCCTGAATTTGGAGCCCGAACCCCGAAATTGGGAGCCCCGAAACGGGAGCCTGAACCCCGAAATTTGGGAGGAATTCCCAAATTGGGAACCCCCGAACGGGGAGCCTGCACCCCGAAATTGGGAACCCCGAATTTGGAGCCCGAACCCCGAAATTGGGAACCCTGAATTTGGAGCCCGAACCCCGAAATTGGGAACTCGAACTGGGAGCCCGAACCCCGAAATTGGGAACTCGAACTGGGAGCCTGAACCCCGAAACGGGAGTCTGAACTCCGAAATTTGGGAGGAATTCCCAAATTGGGAACCTCGAATTGGGAGCCTGAACCCCAAAATTGGGAACCCCGAATTTGGAGCCTGCACCCCGAAATTGGGAACCCCGAATTTGGACCCGAACCCCGAAATTTGGGAGGGTCCCAAATTTGGAACCCCAAACTTGGAGCCCGCACCCCGAAACTGGGAACCCCGAATTTGGAGCCTGCACCCCGAAATTGGGGAGCCCTGAAACGGGATCCTGCACCCCAAAATTCGGGGGTGTCCTCAAATTTGGAACCCCCAAATTCAGGGGGGATTCCCAAATTGGGAACCCTGAATTGGGAGCCCGAACCCCGAAATTTGGGGGGTGTCCCAAATTGGAAACCCCAAATTGGGAGCCCGAACCCCAAAATTGGGAACCCCGAGCTGGGATCCTGCACTCCCGGAATTGGGAACCCCGAATTTGGAGCCCGAACCCCGAAATTGGGAACCCTGAATTTGGAGTCTGAACCCCGAAACTGGATCCTGCACTCCAGCTGGAGCCCGAACCCCAAAATTGGGAACCCGGAATTTGGAGTCTGAACCCCGAAATTGGGAACCCTGAACCGGGATCCTGCACCCCGAAATTTGGAACCCCGAAACGGGAGCCCGAACCCCAAAATTGGGAACCCCGAATTTGGAGTCTGAACCCCGAAATTGGGAACTCGAACTGGGAGCCCGAACCCCGAAATTCGGGGGGGTCCCAAATTGGGAACCCCGAAACGGGAGCCCGAACCCCGAAATTCGGGGGGAATCCCAAATTTGGAACCCCAAACTTGGAGCCTGCACCCCAAAAACTGGGAACTCGAACTGGGATCCCGAACCCCGAAATTCGGGGGGGGGCCCAAATTTGGAACCCCCAAATTCAGGGGGGATTCCCAAATTTGGAAACCCAAATCGGGAGCCCGAACCCCGAAATTCGGGGGGTCTCAAATTTGCAATCCCAAACTTGGAGCCTGCACCCCGAAATTGGGAACTCGAACTGGGAGCCCGCACCCCAAAATTCAGGGGGGGGTCCAAAATTGGGAACCCCAAATTGGGACCCAGCACCCCGAAATTCGAGGGGTTCCCAGATTTGGAACCCCCAACTGGGAACCTGCACCCCTAAATTCAGGGGGGGACCCCAAATTCAGAACCCCGGACTGGGACCCAGCACCCCTAAATTCGGGGGGGTCCCAAATCTGGAGACCCGAATTGGGAGCCCGAACACCTCAAACCTCCCCAAATCTCCCCAAAACCGCCCCAAATCACCCCAAAACCCTTTCAAATCTCCCCAAAACCGCCCCAAATCACCCCAAAACGACTCCACGATCACCAAAATCCCAAAATCGCCAGAAAATCACCCCCAAAACCCCAAATCCACCCTCCCCAAACCCCAAAACCGCAACAAAACTCTCCCACAAAACTGCCCCAAATGACCCCAAAACTGCCCCAAATCACCCCAAACTGCCCCAAATCACCCCAAAACCGCCCCAAATCACCCCAAAACTGCCCCAAATCAACCCAAAACTACTCCACGACCACCAAAAATCCAAAAGTCGCCAGAAAATCACCCCAAAACTTCTCCAAACCTCCCCAAAACCCCAAAACCGCATCAAAATCCTGCCCCAAAACGCCCTCCAAATCCCTTCCAAATCACCCCAAAACCATCCCAAAACTCCCCAAATCACCCCAAAACCCTTTCAAATCACCCCAAAACTGCCCCAAATCAACCCAAAACTACTCCACCATCCCCCAAAATCCAAAACTCGCCAAGAAATCACCCCAAATTCCCCCAAACATCTCCAAAAACCCCAGAGCTGCCCGAAAATCCTCTCCCGAACCGCCCCAAAACCGCCCCAAATCACCCCAAAACCGCCCCAAATCACCCCAAAATCAGCTCCAAGTCACCCCAAAACTCCCCCCCGCCCCCGGATCCCCTAAATCCCGCGGCGCTCACCCGTGTCTCAGCGCCAGGCGCACGAAGCCGCTGCCGCCCCGCAGCGTCACCCGGTGCCGCCCCCGGGTCCCCAAATCACCCCAAAACCATCCCAAAACTCCGCAAATCACCCCAACACCCTTCTAAATCACCCCAAAACTACTCCACGATCCCCAAAAATCCCAAACTCGCCAGAAAATCACCCCCAAAACCCCAAATCAACCCTCCCCAAACCCCCAAAACCGCACCAAAACCCTCCCCAAATCACCCCAAAACCGCCCCAAATCCTCCAAATCACCCCAAAACCGCCCCAAATCACCCCAAATTTTTTCTAAATTAACCCAAAACGAGTCCACGATCCCCAAAATCCCAAACCCGCCTGAAAATCAGCCCAAAACTTCTCCAAACCTCCCCAAAAATCCAAAACAGCACCAAAATCCTCCCTTAAAACTGCCCAAAACCGCCCCAAATCACCCCAAAATCAGCTCCAAGTCACCCCAAAATCAGCTCCAAATCACCCCAAAACTGCCCCCCGCCCCCGGATCCCCCCGAATCCCGCGGGGCTCACCCGTGTCTCAGCGCCAGGCGCACGAAGCCGCGCCGCCCCCGCAGCGTCACCCGGTGCCGCCCCCGGGTCCCCTCGAGCGCCTCGGCCGCGCCCCCCACCATGATCAGCAGCGCCTGCGACCCCCGCGACAGCACCGCGTCCAGGCAGCGCTGGCTCACCGGGCACAGCCCTGGAAATTGGGGTTCAAGGAACCCCGAAATGGCAACACCCCGAAATAAACCAAAAATCCCCAAAAATCCGGTGAGAAAACACCTAAAATAGACCCCAAAACTAGCAAAAGGGACCCCAAAAACCCCAAAAAGGACCCCAAAAAGTGCTGGGAGATCGGGCACAGCCCTGAAAATTGGGGTTCAAGGAACCCCGGAAATCACAAAACCCAAAATAATCCAAAAATCTCAAAAAAAATCCGGTGAGAAAACACGTAAATAGACCCCAAAAAGCCCAAAATTCCCCCAAAATCAACGGCAAAAATCCCAAAAGTGCTGCTGGATCGGGCACAGCCCTGAAAATTGGGGGTCAAGGAACCCCGAAATCACAAAACCCAAAATAATCCAAAAATCTCAAAAAAAATCCGTGAGAAAACACCTAAAATAGACCCCAAAACTACCAAAAGGGACCCCAAAATTCCCCCAGAAGAGACCCCAAAACTACCAAAAGGGACCCCAAAAACCCCAAAAATGACCCCAAAAAGTGCTGGCTCACCGGGCACAGCCCTGAAAATTGGGATCAGGGCACCCCGAAATCGCAAAACCCAAAATAAACCAAAAATCCCCCAAAAAATCCGGTGAGAAAACACCTAAAATAGACCCCAAAACTAGCAAAAGGGACCCCAAAACCCCAAATAGGACCCCAAAAAGTGCTGGGAGATCGGGCACAGCTCCTGAAAATTCGGGTCAGGGCACCCCGAAATCACAAAAAGCCAAAATAATCCAAAAATCTCAAAAAAACCCGGTGAGAAAACACGTAAATAGACCCCAAAAGCCCAAAATTCCCCCAAAATCAACGGCAAAAATCCCAAAAAGTGCTGGGAGATCGGGCACAGCCTTGAAAATTGGGGTCAAGGAACCCCGAAATCACAAAACCCAAAATAAACTAAAAATCCCCAAAAACCCGGTGAGAAAACACGTAAATAGACCCCAAAACTACCAAAAGGGACCCCAAAAACCCCAAAAAAGACCCCAAAAAGTGCTGGGAGATCGGGCACAACCCTAAAAATTTGGGTTCAGGGCACCCCAAAATCAAAAATCCCAAAAAATTCCCCCAAAAATCCCAAAAAACCCGATGAAAAAAGAGTTAAAATAGACCCCAAACCACCAAAAGGGACCCCAAAATTCCCCCCAAATTCCCCCAAAAACCCCAAATCGAACCCCAAAAAGTGCTGCTGGATCACTGGGCACAGCCCTGAAAATTGGGGTCAGGGCACCCCGAAATGGCAACACCCCGAAATAAACCAAAAATCCCCCAAAAAATCCGGTGAGAAAACACCTAAAATAGACCCCAAAAGCCCAAAATTTCCCCAAAATTCCCTCAAAATTCCACAAAATATCCCCAAAATTCCTCAAAATTCCCTCAAAATTCCTCAAAATTCCACCAAAATTCCACCAAAATATCCCCAAAATTCCCTCGAAATTCCCTCAAAATTCCCCCAAAATATCACCAAAATTCCCCAAAAACCTCAAATCGAACCCCAAAAAGTGCTGGGAGATCGGGCACAGCCTTGAAAATTTGGGACAGGGCACCCCAAAATCAAAAATCCCAAAAATAAAAAAAGCCCCCAAAATTCCCCAAATTCCCTCTGACCACGCTGTACAGGGGCAGCAGGAACAGCCCCAAAAATCCCCTAAAAATCCTCCTAAAATCCCCCAAAAATCCCCCATAAACTCAAAAAACCCCCAAAAATCCCAAAATTCCCCCAAAAATATCCCAAAAATCCCCAAAACCCCCAAAAACCCCCAAAAATCCCAAAAATTCCATAAAACTCCCCAAAAATCCCAAAAAATCCCAAAATTCCCCAAAATCGAGCTCACCCTTGCCCATGGCTCACTCCCGATACAGAGGCAGCCGGAACAGCCCCAAAATCCCCCAAATATCCCCCCAAAGAAATCCCAAAAAAAATCCCAAAAAATCACAAAAATTCCCAAAAAAATCCCAAAAATCCTAAATTCCCCCAAACCGCCTCACCTGCGGCCATGGCTGCATCATGGTACAGGGGCAGCCGGAACAGCCCCAAAAATCCCCCCCTAAAAATCCCCCCAAAAATTCCCCCATAATCCCCAAAAACCCCAAAAAATCCCCAAAAATCCCAAAAAAATCCCAAAAATCCCAAAAAATCCCAAAAAATCCTAAATTCCCCCAAACCGCTCTCACCTGCGGCCATGGCGTACTCATGGTACAGGGCAGCCGGAACAGCCCCAAAAATCCCCCAAATCCCCTCCACAATCCCCCAAAAATCCCCAAAAATCCCAAAAATCACAAAAATCCCAAAAATCCAAAAAAAATCCCAAAACATCCCAAAAAATCCCAAAATTCCCCCAAACCGCTCTCACCTGCGGCCATGGCGCACTCGCGGTACAGGGGCAGCCGGAACAGCCCCAAAAATGCCCTAAAAATCCTCCTAAAATCCCCCAAGAAATCCCCCATAAACCCAAAAAAATCCGCAAAAAATCCCAAAAAATCCCCAAAAAATCCCAAAAAATCCCCAAACCGCTCTCACCTGCGGCCAAGGCGTACTCGCGGTACAGGGGCAGCCGGAACAGCCCCAAAATCCCCCTAAAAATCCCCCAAAAATTCCCCCATAATCCCCAAAAATCCCCAAAAATCCCCAAAAATCCCCAAAAATCCCAAAAATCCCAAAAATCCTAAATTCCCCCAAAATCGCTCTCACCTGCGGCCAAGGCGTACTCGCGGTACAGGGGCAGCCGGAACAGCCCCTCGAGCGCCGCCAGGCTGGGGCGCAGCCCCGGGCACGGCCCCAGGGACCCCCGGATTTTGGGGCGCCGGCCGCGCCCCCCGACCCCCCGTGACGAAGGCGCCGAAAACGCCGATGCAGGAAATGCCGTGGGGTGGGCGGGAGCAGGTAGGAGCGGCCGGGGGAGGGGACACTCGCGGATCACCTGGGGACAGCGGGGACAGAGGGGACACTGGGGGATTGGGACACTGGGGGATTGGGGACACTGGGGACACTGGGGGACTGGGGATTTGGGACATTTGGGGACATTTGGGGACATTGGGGACACTGGAAAACATTGGGGACACTGGGGGATTTGGGACATTTGGGGACATTGGGGACACTGGGAGGATTGGGGACACTGGGGACACTGGGGACATTGGGGGATTTGGGACATTGGAGACATTGGGGGATTGGGGGATTTGGGACATTTGGGGACATTTGGGACATTTGGGGACACTGGGGACACTGGGGACATTGGGGGATTAGGGGATTTGGGGACACTGGGGACATTGAGGGGATTGGGGACATTGAGGACATTGGGGGATTTGGGACATTGGGACATTGGGGATTGGGGGATTGGGGACACTGCGGACATTTGGGGACACTGGGGACACTGGTGACACTGGGGACACTGGGGACATTGGGGGATTGGGGACATTGGGACATTGGGAACACTGGAGGAATTGGGGGATTTGGGACATTGGGGACATTTGGGGACATTTGGGGACATTTGGGGACATTTGGGGACATTTGGGACGTTACCGTGATGGGGAAATAGTCACAGAAATGGTCCCAGATGCGCCCACTATGGAGCCAATCCCAGTGCCGGGGCCTGGGGACATCGGGGGACATCGGGGGACAGCGGGAGAGACCCCAAAACCCGAGTCACAACCCCCCAGTGTCCCCAGTGCCCCCAGTGTACCCAATGTCCCCCAGTGTCCTCCAGTGTCCCTCAATACCCCAATGTCCCCAATGTCCCCAATGTCCCCAATCCCCCAGTGTCCCCAATGTCCCCAATCCCCCAGTGTCCCCCTAATGTCCCCAGTGTCCCCAATGTCCCAAACCCCCCAGTGTCCCCAATGTCCCCAGTGTCCCCAATGTCCCCAGTGTCCCCAATGTCCCAAACCCCCCAATGTCCCCAGTGTCCCCAGTGTTCCCAGTGTCCCTGTCCCCAGTGTCCCCCAGTGTCCCTGTCCCCAATGTCCCCCAGTGTCCCCAGTGTCCCCAGTGTCCCCAATGTCCCCCAGTGTCCCTGTCCCCAGTGTCCCCAATGTCCCGAACCCCCCAGTGCCCCAATGTCCCCAATGTCCCCAGTGCCCCAATGTCCCTAATCCCCCAGTGTCCCCAATGTCCCCAATGTCCCCCAGTGTCCCCAGTGTCCCCAGTGTCCCCAGTGTCCCCAGTGTCCCTGTCCCCAATGTCCCCAGTGTCCCCAGTGTCCCCAGTGTCCCTGTCCCCAATGTCCCCAATGTCCCCAATGTCCCCAGTGTCCCCAGTGTCCCCAGTGTCCCTGTCCCTGTCCCCAGTGTCCCCAGTGTCCCCAGTGTCCCTGTCCCTGTCCCCAGTGTCCCCAGTGTCCCCAGTGTCCCCAGTGTCCCCAGTGTCCCTGTCCCCAGTGTCCCCACCTCTCTGGTGCCCGTTCCAGTCCCACAGCCACCACGCCCCGTAGGTCACCGGGATCAGCCAGAGCCGCGTCCGCAGCAGCAGCAGCAGCAGCGCCACCGAGCCCGGCCCTAATTAACGCCCTCATTAGCCTTAATTAACTCTCATTAACCTCATTCCTCCAATTTCCCCCCCCGGCATTAATTATTCGGCCTCCCCCTGCCGTTAATTCCTCCACGCTAATTGCGCCCTCCCTTCTAAGGGTTAATTTTCCCCCTCCATTAATTAGCCCACTGTGGTTAATTAATTTCCCGTTAATTGCTGCCCACGGGTTAATTATTCCGCCCTCCCCGTTCACTACCGCCGTTAATTGCCCCATTCGGGGTTAATTAACTCCCGTTAATTGCACTTTCCCCCTCTAAGAGTCAATTCGCCCCCGCATTAATTAGCTCGCCGGTTAATTAATTACTTCCCCATTAATTACTTCCCTTCCCGTTAATTACCGCCATTAATTATCCCATTCGGGGTTAATTAACCCCCGTTAATTCCTTCCCGTTAATTGCGCCCTCCAGCGGCGCCTTCCCCTCTAAGGGTTAATTTTCCCCCCCACTCATTAATTAATTAGTTCCTCATTAATTACCCCCCATGGGTTAATTATTCTCCCCTCCCCGTTCATTATCGCCGTTAATTTCCTCATTCGCGTTCAATTAACGCCCGTTAATTGGTAATATTGTCCCATTCGGGGTTAATTAATCCCCGTTAATTCTCTCCCCGTTAATTGCGCCCTCCCATCTAAGGGTTAATTTCCCCCCGTCCATTAATTAGTCCGCTCAGATTAATTAATACCCCATTAATTACTTCCTATGAGGGTAATTATTGTCCCTTCCCCGTTAATTACCGCCATTAATTGTCCCATTCGGGATTAATTAACGCCCGTTAATTCCCTCCCCGTTAATTGCGCCCTCCCCTCTAAGGGTTAATTCACCCCACATTAATTAAACCCGGGTTAATTGCCCCGCCCTCGGGGTTAATTACACTCTCCCGATTAATTACTCCGCCTCGGTTTAATTAAGCCCCGGGGTTAATTAAGCCCCTCCCGTTAATTGGCAACTCTCCTCCTCCCGGCTAATTAACTCCCCTGGCATTAATTACCGCCCATTAATTACCCACCCCGGATTAATTAGGTCGCCCCCACCTCTTTACCTCTTTCCTCAAGGACCAATTAACCCCTGAGCCTTAATTACCCCCCGTTAATTGCCCCCTTAACCTTTAACCCCATCAAGCCACTCTCCCTTCCCCATTAATTAACCCCCCAGACATTAATGCCCCCATTAATTACCCCTCCAGGGTTTAACCCACCCCCAAAGGGTTAATTGCCCTTCCCAGGGGTTAATTACCCTCAACTTTAATTAAGCCCCTTAATTACCCCCTATTAATTGTCCCCGTTAATTACCCCCTTAACATTTAACCCTACCAACATCCCCTTCTCCCTAATTAATTAATCCCCCCATTAATTACCCCTCCAGGGTTTAACCCACCCCCAAAGGGTTAATTGCCCCTCCCAGGGGTTAATTACCCCTAGCCCTAATTACCCTCGTTAATTACCCCCAATTAATTGTTCCCCGTTAATTACCCCCTCAACCTTTAACCCCACCAACACCGCGCTCTCTCTAATTAATTAACCCCCAGACATTAATCCCCCCAATTAATTACCCCTCCAGGGTTTAACCCACCCCCAAAGGGCTAATTACCCGTCCCAGGGGTTAATTACCCCCAGCCTTAATTAACCCCCGTTAATTACCCTCGTTAATTGCCCCCTTAACCTTTAGCCCCATCAAGCCACTCTCCCTTCCCCATTAATTAACCCCCAGTCATTAATTACGCCCATTAATTTCCCCTCCGGCGTTTAACCCCACCCCCCAAAGGGTTAATTGCCTTCCCAGGGGTTAATTACCCTCAACTTTAATTAAGCCCCTTAATTACCCCCTATTAATTATCCCCGTTAACTACCCCTTAACCTTTACCCCACCAACATCCTCTTCTAATTAATTAATCCCCTATTAATTACCCTCCAGGGTTTAACCCACCCCTCAAAGGGTTAATTGCCCCTCCCAGGGGTTAATTACCCCTAGCCCTAATTACCCTCGTTAATCACCCCCAACTAATTGTTCCCCGTTAATTACCCCCTCAACCTTTAACCCCACCAATACCGCTGGCCTCTCCCTAATTAATTAACCCCCCAGACATTAATCCCCCCAATTAATTACCCCTCCAGGGTTTAACCCACCCCCCAAAGGGCTAGTTACCCCTCCTAGGGGTTAATTAACCTCCCAGCCTTAATTAACCCCCGTTAATTACCCCCGTTAATTGCCCCCTTAACCTTTAACCCCATCAAGCCACTCTCCCTTCCCCATTAATTAAGCCCCAATCATTAATTACGCCCCATTAATTTTCCCCTCCGGGTTTAACCCACCCCCCAAAGGGTTAATTGCCCTCCCAGGGGTTAATTACCCCTCAACTTTAATTAAGCCCCCTAATTACCCCAAATTAATTGCCCCCGTTAATTACCCCCTCAACCTTTAACCTCACCAACATCCCCTTCTCTCTAATTAATTAACCCCCATTAATTACCCCTCCAGGGTTTAACCTACCCACAAAGTGTTAATTCCCCGTCCCAGGGGTTAATTACCCCCAGCCTTAATTAACCCCCGTTAATTACCCCCATTAATTGTCCCCCGTTAATTATTCCCTTAACCTTTAACCCCACCAACACCGCGCTCTCCCTAATTAATTAACCCCCAGACATTAATCCCCCAATTAATCACCCCTCCAGGTTTTAACCCACCCCCAAAGGGTTAATTACCCGTCCCAGGGGTTAATTACCCCCAGCCTTTATTAACCCCCCGTTAATTACCCCCTATTAATTGTCCCCGTTAATTACCCCCTTAACATTTAACCCTACCAACATCCCCTTCTCTCTAATTAATTAATCCCCCATTAATGACCCCTCCAGGGTTTAACCCACCCCAAAAGGGTAAATTACCCGTCCCAGGGGTTAATTACCCCCGGCCCTAATTACCCCCGCGCTAATTACCGAGGAAGAGGAAGGTCAGCATCCACTGCAGCACGCTCAGCGCCTGCAGCGCGGAACGGAAAGATTCCCCCATCCCTGCCCGGGGGGGGCACAAATTGAGGTGACACCACCTGGGGGTCCCAGCCTTTGGGGGACCCCCTAAAATTGGGGGAACCCCAAAAAATTTGGGGCGCCCCAAAATCGGCGCGGACCCCCCCAAAGCCGAACCTTGCGCGGCTGCCACGTCCCGGCCGAGCCCGAACTTTGCCCCGGGGGCGGAGGAAGGAGCGGGGCGCGGCTGGGGGGAGGGGAAGGAAGGGGAAAAAAGGGGGACCCCCTTGGAGAACCCCCAAAAATTCGTGGGGACCCCCCGGAGCGACACACCCCAAAAAATTCCCAAATATTCCCAAAAATTCCCAAATATTCCCCCAAAAATTCCCAAATATTCCCCCAAAAATTCCCAAAATTCCCCCAAAATTCCCAAAAATTCCCCCCCAAAATTTCCAAATATTCCCCCCAAAATTACCAATTCCCCAAAAAAATTCCCTAATATTTCCCCCAAAAATCCCAAATATTTCCCAAAATTTCCCAAATATTCCCCCAAAAATCCCAAATATTCCCCAAAAATTCCCAAATATTCCCCCAAAAATCCCCAAATATTCCCCAAAAATTTCCCAAATATTCCCCCAAAAATCCCAAATATTTCCCAAAAATTTCCCAAATATTCCCCCAAAATTCCCAAATATTCCCCCAAAAATCCCAAATTTTCCTAAAAAAAGTCCCAACTGTTTCCCCCAAAAAATCCCATTTCCCACCCCAAAAATCCCAATTTTTACACGCAGAAAGTCCCAAATTCCTTTTTTTTTTTAATTTTTTTTTTTTTTTTTTTGAGCAAACCAACCCCAAACATTCCCCAAATTTTCTGGGATCATTTTTTGGGATAATTTAGGTTTCCCAAAAATCCCAAACCCATTTTTCCCTCCCCAAAATAAAGAAAAAAACCCCAAAATTCTCCTTTTTAAACTCAACTTTATTGCCCTGAATCCCCCAAGGCCGAGGGGGCCCCAAAACTCCCGAGGGGATTTTGGGAAATTTTGGGAAATATTGGAGCCATTTTTGGGAAATTTTTGGGAAATTTTTGGGAATTTTTGGAGTCATTTTTGGGAAATTTTTGGGAAATTTTTGGGAATTTTTGGAACCATTTTTGGGAAATTTTTGTGATTTTTTGGAGCCATTTTTGGGAAATTTTTGGGAAATTTTTGGGAAATTTTGGTCCCACTTTTAGGAAGATTTTGAGGCAATTTTTGGGAAGTTTTTGGGACCTTTTCCAAAAATTTTTGGCTGTTTTGGGGTCATTTGAGGGAATTTTTTGTGACCATTCCGGAGCCATTTTTGGGACCATTTTTGGGCCATTTTGGGGAATTTTTGGGACCATTTTTGGGCCCATTTTGGGGCCATTTTGGGGCAGTTTCTGAGACCATTTTGGGATATTTTGGGGCCATTTTTGAGCAGTTTTTGGGGCAATTTTTTGAATATTTTGGGGCCATTTTTGGGGCAATTTTGGGATATTTTGGGCCCATTTTGGGGCAGTTTCTGAGAGCATTTTGGGATATTTTGAGCCCATTTTGGGGCAGTTTCTGAGAGCATTTTGGGATATTTTGGGCCCATTTTTGAACAGTTTTGGGGCAATTTTTTAATATTTTGGGCCCATTTTTGGGGCAATTTTGGGCCCATTTTGGGATAATTTGGGGCCATTTTGGGGAATTTTTGGGGCAATTTTTTGAATATTTTGGGCCCATTTTGGGGCCATTTTGGGGCAGTTTCTGAGACCATTTTGGGATATTTTGGGGCCATTTTTGAACAGTTTTTGGGGCAATTTTGGATATTTTGGGGCCATTTTTGGGGCAGTTTCTGAGACCATTTTTGGGACCATTTTTGGGACCATTTTGGGGCAGTTTCTGGGGCCATTTTTGAACAGTTTTTGGGGCAATTTTTTGAATATTTTGGGCCCATTTTTGGGGCAGTTTTGGGGCAATTTTTGGATATTTTGGGCCCATTTTGGGGCAGTTTCTGAGAGCATTTTGGGATATTTTGAGCCCATTTTGGGGCAGTTTTTGGGCCCATTTTTGAGCAGTTTTGGGGCAATTTTTGGATATTTTGGGCCCATTTTTGGGGCAATTTTTGGGCCCATTTTGGGGCAGTTTCTGAGAGTATTTTGGGATATTTTGGGCCCATTTTTGAGCAGTTTCTGAGACCATTTTGGGATATTTTGGGGCATTTTTGGGACAGTTTTTGGGGCAATTTTTGGATATTTTGGGGCCATTTTTGGGGCAGTTTCTGAGACCATTTTGGGACCATTTTTGGGACCATTTTGGGGCAGTTTCTGGGGCCATTTTTGAACAGTTTTTGGGGCAATTTTTGAATATTTTGGGCCCATTTTTGGCCATTTTGGGGCAGTTTTTGGGGCCATTTTTGAGCAGTTTCTGAGACCATTTTTGGGACCATTTTGGGGCAGTTTCTGGGGCCATTTTGGAACAGTTTTTAGGGCAATTTTTTTGATATTTTGGGCCCATTTTGGGCAGTTTTGGGCTCATTTTTGGGCAGTTTCTGGGAGAATTTTGGAATATTTTGGGGCCATTTTTGAGCAGTTTCTAAGACCATTTTTGGCCATTTTGGGCCCATTTTGGGGCAGTTTCTGAGACCATTTTTGAGCAGTTTCTGAGACCATTTTTGGGATATTTTGGGGCCATTTTTCAGCAGTTTTTGGGCCCATTTTGGGATATTTTGGGCCCATTTTGGGGCAGTTTCTGGGCCCATTTTTGGCCATTTGGGGCAATTTTTGGGCCCATTTTGGGGCAGTTTCTGGGGCCATTTTTGAACAGTTTTTGGGGCAATTTTTTGGATATTTTGGGCCCATTTTTGGGGCAGTTTCTGGGCCCATTTTTGGCCATTTTGGGGCAGTTTCTGGGCCCATTTTGCCCATTTTGGGCCCATTTTTGAGCAGTTTCTGGGCCCATTTTTGGCCATTTTGGGGCAGTTTTTGGGCCCATTTTTGAACAGTTTTGGGGCAATTTTTTTGATATTTTGGGCCCATTTTTGGGGCAGTTTCTGGGCCCATTTTTGGCCATTTTGAGCAGTTTCTGGGCCCATTTTGCCCATTTTGGGGCGATTTGGGCCCATCTTTGGGGCAGTTTTGGGGCAATTTTTGAATGTTTTGGGCCCATTTTTGGGGCAATTTTGGGCCCATTTTTGGCCATTTTGGGGCAGTTTTTGGGCCCATTTTGGGCCTATTTTTGGGTCCATTTTGGGATATTTTGGCCCCATTTTTGGGCGATTTTGGGCCCATTTTGGGGCAGTTTCTGGGCCCATTTTTGCCCATTTTTGCCCATTTTTGGGGCAGTTTCTGGGCCCATTTTGCCCATTTTTGGGCCCATTTTGCCCATTTTGGGCCCATTTTTGCCCATTTCTGGGCCCATTTTTGCCCATTTTGCCCATTTTTGGGCCCTTTTTGCCCATTTCTGGGCCCATTTTTGCCCATTTTTGCCCATTTTTGGGCCCATTTTCCCCATTTTTGCCCATTTTTGCCCATTTTTGCCCATTTTTGGGCCCATTTTGGCCCATTTTTGCCCATTTTTGCCCATTTTGGGCCCATTTTTGCCCATTTTTGCCCATTTTTGCCCATTTTGCCCATTTTGGGCCCATTTTGGCCCATTTTGCCCATTTTGCCCATTTTTGGGCCCATTTTTGCCCATTTTGCCCATTTTTGCCCATTTTGCCCATTTTGCCCATTCCCCCCTAGAAGAAGAGGCCGCGCATGCGTCGCCCGATGCCCTGGCGGTCGTACAGGACGTTGAACTTGTTGACAAACTGGTTCATGGTGTTGCAGGTCTTGGTGATGGTGCCCAGGTAAGCCATGAGCCCCACGTCGTTGCATTGCTGGGGACACAAAAAAATAAATTTGGGGATTTGGGGGGATTACCAAAAAATCCGGGGAGGTTTTTGGGGAAAAATGTGAGTTTTGGGGGAAATCTGGGAGTTTTGGGGGAAATTTGGGAATTTTGGGGAAATCTGGGAGTTTTTGGGGAAATTTGGGAATTTTGGGGGAATCTGGGAGTTTTTGGGGAAATTTGGGAGTTTTTGGGGGAAAATCTGGGAATTTGGGGAAATCTGGAAATTTTTGGGGAAAAATTTGGGAGTTTTTGGGGGAAAATGTGAGTTTTGGGGAAATCTGGGAATTTTGGGGAAATCTGGGAGTTTTTGGGCAAAAATGTGAGTTCTGGAGGAAATCTGGGAGTTTTTGGGAAAATTTGGGAGTTTTTGGGGAAATCTGAAAATTTTGGGAGAAAAATCCATGAATTTTGGGGGAAATCTGGGAGTTTTTGGGGAAAATTGTGAGTTTTGGAGGAAATCTGGGAGTTTTTGGGAAAATTTGGGAGTTTTTGGGGAAATCTGGGAGTTTTTGGGGAAATCTGGGAGTGTTCGGGAAAATTTGGGAGTTTTGGGGAAATCTGGGAGTTTTGGGGGAAATTTGGGAATTTTGGGGAAATCTGGGAGTTTTGGGGAAATTTGGGAATTTTGGGGGAAATCTGGGAGTTTTGGGAAAATTTGGGAGTTTTGGGGGAAAATCTGGGAATTTGGGGGAAATCTGGAAATTTTGGGGGAAAAATTTGGGAGTTTTTGGGGAAAATGTGAGTTTTGGGGGAAATCTGGGAATTTTGGGGGAAATCTGGGAGTTTTTGGGGGAACTTTGGGAATTTTGGGGAAAAATGTGAGTTTTGGGGAAATCTGGGAATTTTGGGAGAAAAATCCATGAATTTTGGGGGAAATCTGGGAGTTTTGGGGAAATCTAGGAGTTTTTGAGGAAAATTTGGGAGTTTCTGGTGAAAATTTGGGAGTTTTTTGGGAAATTTGGGAGTTTCTGGCGAAAATTTGGGAGTTTTGGGAAAAATCTGGGAGTTTTGGGGAAATTTGGGAGTTTTGGGAAAATTTGGGAGTTTTGGGAGAAATCTGGGAGTTTTTGAGGAAAATTTGGGAATTTTGGGAGAAAAATCCATGAATTTTGGGGGAAATCTGGAAATTTTTGGGGAAATCTAGGAGTTTTTGAGGAAAATTTGGGAGTTTTTGGGGGAAATCTGGAAATTTTTTGGGAAAAATCTGGGAATTTTGGGGGAAATCTGGGAGTTTTGGGGGAAATCTGGGAGTTTTTGGGGGAAATCTGGGAGTTTTGGGGAAATCTCAGAGTTTTGGGGGGAAAATGTGAGTTTTGGGGGAAATCTGGGAATTTTGGGAGAAAATCCATGAATTTTGGGGGAAATCTGGGAGTTTTTGGAGGGAAAATGTGAGTTTTGGGGGAAATCTGGGAGTTTTTGGGGGAAATCTGGGAGTTTTGGGAAAAATCTGGGAATTTTTTGGGAAATCTGGGAGTTTTTGAGGAAAATTTGGGAGTTTTTGGGGGAAATCTGGGAATTTTTGGGGAAAAATCTGGGAATTTTTGGGGAAATCTGGGAGTTTTGGGGGAAATCTGGGAATTTTTGGGAGCTCCCGAGGTGGTTTTGGGATTTGGGTGGATTTTGAGTAGATTTGGGCATATTTGGGGGGATTTTGGGAGGGTTTGGATGGATTTTGGGTGAGTTTGGGTGGATTTTGGGTGGGATTTTTGGGAATTTTGGATTATTTTGGATAATTTTGGATAATTTTGGGAACATTTGGGATAATTTTGGGGTTTTCTCTCACATCATAGAAATCAGTTTTGAATTTCTCAGTGCTCAGCACGGGCAGGCAGTGGCACAGGGCAGGGTTTGGGTGGGATTTTTGGGGATTTTGGAGGATTTTGGGTGGGATTTTGGATGATTTTGGATAATTTTGGATAATTTTGGATTATTTTGGATAATTTTGGATAATTTTGGGGTTTCCTCTCACATCATAGAAGTCAGTTCTGAATTTCTCAGTGCTCAGCACGGGCAGGCAGTGGCATAGGGAAGGGACTGGGTGGGATTTTTGGGATTTTGGGGGATTTTGGGTGGGATTTTCGGGGATTTTGGATAATTTTGGATAATTTTGGATAATTTTGGGGTTTCCTCTCACATCATAGAAGTCAGTTTTGAATTTCTCAGTGCTCAGCACGGGCAGGCAGTGGCACAGGGCACAGGCCTCTCGCAGGATCTCGTGGTTGAACGGAACTTCCCCTAAAATTGGAGCCAAAAATCCCAAAATTTTGGGTTCAGGGACCCCTCAGAACCACCAGCCACCCCAAAAATAACTCAACCCTCCCCAAAAAAAAACCCCCAAATTGCCTCTGAAGATTTTTCTCAAAATTTCCCCCAAAATTTGGGGTCAAGAAAGCCCCAAAATCTCAAAAATTGGGGTTAGGACCCCCAAAATCAACCCAGGACCCCCAAAAATCCCCAAAATCCCCCCCAGGACCCCCTGAGCCTCTCCAAGCCCCTCCCAGAGACTCCAAATCCTTCAAAAATCTGGGGAAAGTCCCAAAATTTTGGGGAAAAACGCTGAAATTCAGGAAAAAAAAAAAAGTATAAATTGGAAACTTCTGAAATTTGGGGAGAAAACTTAAAATTGGGAAAGAATCCATAAATCCAATAAAAAAACCCAAAACTCAATAAAACCCCCCCCTGGAAATTTAGGAAAAAAATCCCCAAAATTCACTAAAAAAGCCCTAAAAATTCAGGGAAAATCCTCAAAATTCATGAAAAAAAAATCGCAAAAAATTAATGAAAAAATCCCAAAAAATTGGGGAAAAAATCCCAAAAATTCAGAAAAAAAATCCCCAAAATTCACTAAAAAATCCCCAAAAATTCAGAAAAAATCCCCAAAAATTCAGAAAAATCCCCCAAAATTCATTAAAAAGCTCCTAAAAATTCAGGAAAAAATCCCTAAAAATTCAGAAAAAAATCCCCCAACTTTCTGCTGCCCTGCAGAGCCCCCCAGGATTCTGGGACCCCCAAAATTTGGGGAAAAAATTCACTAAAAAAATTCTTGAAAAATCACTAAAACCCCTGAAAATTCAGGAAAAAAACCCCCAAAATTCAAGAAAAAATCCCCATATATTCATAAAAAATCCCAAAAATTAAAAAAAATTCCCAAAAAATTCAGAAAAAATCCCCAAAATTCACTAAAAAACCCTAAAAATTCAGGAAAAAATCTTCAAAATTCAAGAAAAAAAATCCCAAAAAATTGGGAAAAAATCCCAAAAATTCAGGAAAAAATCCTCAAAATTCACTAAAAAATCCCCAAAAATTCAGAAAAAATCCCCAAAAATTCAAAAAAAATCCCCAAAAATTCAGAAAAATTCCCGAAAATTCATTAAAAAGCTCCTAAAAATTCAGGGAAAAAATCCCTAAAAATTCAGAAAAAAACCCCCCAACTTTCTGCTGGCCTGCAGAGCCCCCCCAGGATTCTGGGACCCCCCCAAAATGTGGGGAAAAACCCTAAAAATTTGTGAAAAAAAATCCCCAAAATTCACTAAAAAAACTCCAAAAAATTTGTGAAAAAATCCCTGAAAATTCATTAAAAAATCCCCAAAAATTCACAAAAAATCCCAAAAACTTCAGAAAAAAATCCCCAAAATTCAGGAAAAAATAACACCAAGAATTCAGAAAAAATCACCAAAATTTTCTAATAACCCCTTAAAAGTCAGGAAGAAATTCTCTAAAAATTCAGGAAAAAATCCCAAAAATTCAGAAAAAATCCCCAAAATTCAGGAAAAAATCCCAAAAATTCAGAAAAAATCCCCAAAATTCAGGAAAAAATCCCCAAAATTCACAAAAATCCCGAAAATTCACTTTAAAAACTACGAAAAATTAAAAAAAAAAATCCGCAAAATTTCAGAAAAAATCCCCGAAAATTCAGGAAAAAAAATCCCCAAAAATTCAGAAAAAATCCTCAAAAATTAGGAAAAAATCCCCAAAAATTCACAAAAACATGCCAAAAATTTAGAAAAAAATCCCAAAAAATTCTGAAAAAAAATCCCAAAAAACTCAGAAAAAAATCCCCAAAATTCAGGAAAAAATCCAAAAAAATTCAGAAAAAAATTCCCCAAAATTCAGGAAAAAATCCCCAAAATCCACTAAAACCCCCCAAAAATTCACTTTAAAAGACACGAAAAATTAAAAGAAAAATCCGCAAAAATTCAGAAAAAATCCCCAAAAATTCAGAAAAAAACCCCTAAAAATTCAGGAAAAAATCTTCAAAATTCAAGAAAAAAAATCCCAAAAAATTGGGAAAAAATCCCAAAAATTCAGGAAAAAATCCCCAAAATTCACTAAAAAATCCCCAAAAATTCACAAAGAAAATCCCCAAAAATTCACAAAACCCCCCGAAAATTCAGGAAAAAAATCCCTAAAAATTCAGAAAAAAATCCCCCAACTTTCTGCTGCCCTGCAGAGCCCCCCAGGATTCTGGGACCCCCCAAAATTTGGGTTTTTCCCCATTTCTCACCGTGCTCAGCTGCTCTGACGTACTCCAGGATGAGGCGCACGCGGCTGTGCAGCATCTTGATGGCGCTGTGCTGGGCAATCAGGTGCTCGGCCACTTTGGGGGACAAATTTGGGCATTTTGGGAATGTTTTTGGGGTTTGGGGATGGGAAAAACCCCAAAAACCACCCCCCAAAACCCCCCAGGGAGGTTGTAGTGAAAAAATGGAGGAATAGTTAAAAAAAAGCAAAAAAAAACGTGAAAAAGTTTTTGTAAAAATATAAATTAGTTCACCCAAAAAAAGGAAAAATGCAATGAAAAATCTCAAAAATCTTCCTCCAAAAAAATCAGAACTCTCATAAAAAACCTCCCAAAAAAACTGCCAAAAATATTCGACAAAAACCCGAAATTCATCCCAAAAAACCAAAATCCACCCCAAAAAAAATCCCCCAAAATTCACCCCAAAAAAATCCCAAAATTCAACCAAAAAACCCAAAATTCACCCAAAAAACCCAAAATCCACCCAAAAAAAATCCCCCAAAATTCACCCCAAAAAAACCCCAAAATCCACCCAAAAAATATCCCAAAATTCACTCAAAAAACCCAAAATCCACCCAAAAAATATCCCAAAATTCACCCAGAAATCCCCAAAATTCACCCAAAAAACCCCAAAATTCATTCTAAAAAAACCCAAAAATTCACCACAAAAAATCCCAAATCTCACCCAAAAATACCCCCCAAAACTCCTCCATTTTTGGGGGAATTTTGGGGATTTTTGGATGGATTTTGAGGTTTATTTGGAGTGAATTTTAGAGTTTTTTGGGTGAATTTTTGGGTGAATTTTGGGGTTTTTTGGGGTGAATTTTGGGGTATTTTGGGGTGAATTTTGGGGGTTTTTTTGGGTGAATTTTGGGGGTTTTTTTGGGTGAATTTTGGAGTTCTTTTGGGCAAATTTTGGGTTTTTGGGGTGGATTTTGGGGGTTTTGGGGTGGATTTTTTTGGGTATTTTTGGAGTGGATTTTTGGGGTTTTTGGGGTGGATTTTGGGGTATTTTTGGGTGGATTTTGGGGTAGTTATGTATGGAGTTTTTGGTTATTTTTGGGGTGGATTTTGGGGGGTGTTTTGGGTGAATATTGGAGTTTTTTTGGGTGAATTTTGGGGTATTTTTGGGTGGATTTCTTCGGTATTTTTGGGGTGGATTTTTGGGATTTTTTGGGGTGGATTTTTGGGGTATTTTGGGGTGAATTTTGGAGTATTTTGGAGTGGATTTTGGGTATTTTTGGGGTGAATTTTGGGGGTATTTGCAGGAATTTTGGCTTTTCTTCCCCATGGAGTTTTTTGGGGTGGATTTTGGGGTTTTTTTTGGGGTGAATTTTGGGGTTTTTTGGATGGATTTTGGGGGTGAATTTGGGGGTTTTTTGGGTGAATTTTGGGGGTTTTGGGTGAATTTTGGGGTTTTTGGTGTGAATTTTGGGGTTTTTTGGTGTGAATTTTGGGGTTTTTGCAGGAATTTTGTCTTTTTTTTCCCCTGGAGTTTTTTTGGGTGGATTTTGGGGTTTTTTGGTGTGAATTTTGGGGGTTTTTGAGGAATTTTGGCTTTTTTCTAATGGAGTTTTTTGGGGTGACTTTTGGGGTTTTTTGGGGTGAATTTTGGGGTTTTTTGGGGTGGATTTTGGGGGTTTTTGGGTGAATTTTGGGGGTTTTTGGGTGGATTTTGGGTTTTTTGGGTAAATTTTGGGTTTTTTGGGGTAGATTTTTGGGATATTTTGGGGTGGATTTTGGGGTATTTGTGTGTGGAGTTTTTGGGTATTTTGGGTGAATTTTGGGGTCTTTTTGCAGGAATTTTGTCTTTTTTTTCCCCTGGAGTTTTTTTTGGGTGGATTTTGGGGTTTTTTGGTGTGAATTTTGGGGGTTTTTTTGGATGGATTTTGGGGTGAATTTTGGGCTTTTTGGGGTGAATTTTGGGGTTTTTGTAGGAATTTTGTCTTTTTTTTTTCCCTGGAGTTTTTTTGGGTGGGTTTTGGGGTTTTTGGGGTCGATTTTGGGGGTTTTTTGAGGAATTTTGGCTTTTTTTCTAATGGAGTTTTTTGGGGTGACTTTTGGGGTTTTTTTGGGGTGGATTTTGGGGTTTTTTGGGGGTGAATTTTGGGGTTTTTGGGGTGGATTTTGGGGGTTTTTGGGTGGATTTTGGGTTTTTTGGGTGAATTTTGGGGTTTTTGGGGTCGATTTTGGGGGTTTTTTGAGGAATTTTGGCTTTTTTTCTAATGGAGTTTTTGGGGTGACTTTTGGGGTTTTTTGGGGTGGATTTTGGGGTTTTTTGGGGTGATTTTTGGGGTTTTTGGGGTGAATTTTGGGGTTTTTTGGGTGAATTTTGGGGTTTTTGGGTGGGCTTTGGGGTCCCACCTGTGCTGTTCTCCCCTCCCCCGTGGCTGTCATCCTGGCCACGTGATCCACGCCGATCCTCTCGGCCTCCTCGGTGGCCAGGGTGTAGGGCAGCTCAGCAAACAGCATGGTGGCCTGGGGGAGCCAAAAACCCAAGTATCAGCCCAAAATAATCCAAAATCAGCCCCAAAACCAGCAAAATACCAGATCAGAAGCAGCCCCAAAACCAGCCAAAATCAGCCCAAAATAACCCAAAAATCAGCCCAAACCAGCCCCAAAACCAGCAAAAACCAGATCAGAAACAGCCCCAAAAACAGCCAAAATCAGCCCCAAAATCAGATCAAACACGGCCAAGATCAGCCCAAACACAGCCCCAAAATCAGATCAAAACCAGCCAAAATCAGCCCAAAAAACAGCCCAAAACCAGCCCAAAATCAGCCCCAAAATCAGATCAAAAACGGCCAAAATCAGCCAAAATCAGCCCAAACCAGCCCCAAAGCAGGCAGGGTGTGGGGCAGCTCAGCAAACAGCATGGTGGCCTGGGGGGTGAAAAACAGCCAAAAATCAGCTCAAAATTACCCAAAAATCAGCCCCAAAACCAGCAAAAAACAGATCAGAAACAACCCCAAAACCAGCCAAAATCAGCCCCAAAATCAGATCAAAACCAGCCAAAAACAGCCAAAAACAGCCCAAACACAGCCCCAAAATCAGATCAAAACCAGCCAAAATCAGCCCCAGAAACAGCCCAAAATCAGATCAAAACGGCCAAAATCAGCCCAAAAACAGCCAAAAACTGCCCAAAATCAGCCCAAACCAGCCCCAAAGCAGCAGGGTGTGGGGCAGCTCAGCAAACAGCATGGTGGCCTGGGGGTGAAAAACAGCCAAAAATCAGCCCAAAAATCAGCCCAAAATCAGCCCAAAATCAGATCAAAATCAGATCAGAAACAGCCCCAAAATCAACCCAAAATCAGCCCCAAAATCAGATCAAAAACGGCCAAGATCAGCCCAAACACAGCCCCAAAATCAGATCAAAACCAGCCAAAAAACAGCCAAAAAACTGCCAAAAATCAGCCCCAAAATCAGATCAAAACCAGCCAAAATCAGCCCAAAAACAGCCCAAAACCAGCCCAAAATCAGCCCCAAAATCAGATCAAAAACGGCCAAAATCAGCCCAAAAAAGCCCAAAACCTGCCCAAAATCAGCCAAAATCAGCCCAAAACCAGCCCCAAAGCAGCAGGGTGTGGGGCAGCTCAGCAAACAGCATGGTGGCCTGGGGAGCCAAAAAACCCAAATATCAGCCCAAAATAATCCAAAAATCAGCCCAAAATCAGCCCCAAAACCAGCAAAATACCAGATCAGAAGCAGCCCCAAAACCAGCCAAAAATCAGCCCAAAATAACCCCAGACACAGCCTCAAAATCAGCCAAAAACCAGATCAGAAACAGCCCCAAAACCAGCCAAAAATCAGCCCCAAAATAATCCAAAAATCAGCCCCAACTCAGCCCCAAAGCAGGCAGGGTGTGGGGCAGCTCAGCAAACAGCATGGTGGCCTGGGGGGTGAAAAACAGCCAAAAATCAGCCCAAAAATCAGCCCAAAATCAGCCCAAAATCAGCCCAAAATCAGCCCAAAATCAGATCAGAAACAGCCCCAAAAACAGCCAAAATCAGCCCCAAAATCAGATCAAACATGGCCAAGATCAGCCCAAACACAGCCCCAAAATCAGATCAAAACCAGCCAAAATCAGCCCAAAAACAGCCCAAAACCAGCCCAAAATCAGATCAAAAACGGCCAAAATCAGCCCAAAATTCAGCCAAAAAACTGCCCAAAACCGGCCTCAAAATCAGATCAAAACCAGCCAAAATCAGCCCAAAAATCAGCCAAAGAACTGCCCAAAACCAGCCCCAAAATCAGCAGAAAACCAGATCAGAAACAGCCCCAAAACCAACCAAAATCAGCCCCAAAATCAGCCCAAAATCAGCCCCAAAATCAGATCAAAACCAGCCAAAATCAGCTCAAAAACAGCCCAAAACAGCCAAAAACTGCCCAAAACCAGCCCAAAATCAGCCCAAACACAGCCTCAAAATCAGCCAAAAATCAGCCAGAAATAACCCAAAAATCAGCCAAAAATCAGCCAGAAATACCCAAAAATCAGCCAAAAAACACACCAAAAACCAGCCAAAATTCAGCCCCAAATCAGCCCAAATTACACAAAAACAGCCCAAAATCAGCCAAAAAACAGGCAAAAATTGTCCAAAATCAGCCCAAAAATGGCCCAAAATCAGCCAAAAACCAGAGCAGAAACAGCCCCAAAATCCCCCAAAATTCCCCCAAATTTTTCAAATTTCCCCCAAATTTTCCCCCAAAATCCCCAAACCCTCCCCCAAAATTCCCCAAATTTCCCCCAAAAATCCCAAATTTCCCCCAAAATCCCAAATTTCCCCGAAATTCCCCCAATTTCCCCAAAAAATCCCAAAATTCCCAAATTTCCCCCAAAAATCACCGAAGATACCACAAAAATCCCCGAAAAATCCCAAATTTCCCAAATTCCCCCAATTTCCCCCAAAAATCCCAAATTTCCCCAAAAATCCCAAATCTCCCCAAATCTCCCCCGAAATTCCCCCATTTTCCCCAAAAATCCCAAATTTTCCCCAATTTCCCCAAAAAATCCCAAATTTCCCCAAAATTCCCCAAATTTCCCACCAAAAATCCCAAATCTCCTGAAATTCCCCAAATTTCCCCAAAACTCACCAAAGATACCCTAAAAATCCCCAAATTTCCCCAAAAATGCCCGAAAAAATCCCAAATTTCCCCAAATTCCCCCAATTTCCCCCAAAAATCCCAAATTTCCCTAATTTCCCCAAAAAATCCCAAATTTCCCCAAAAATCCCCAATTCCCCAAAACCCAAATTTCCACAATTTTTCCCCAAAATTACCAATTTTCCCCCAAAATCCCAAATTTCCCCAAAAATCCCAAATCTCCCCGAAATTCCCCCAATTTCCCCAAAAACCCCAAATTTCCACAAATTTCCCCCAAAAATCCCCAAATTTCCTCCCAAAAATCCCCAATTTCCCCAAAAATTCCAAATTTCCCCAAATTCCCCCAAATTTCCCAGCTCACCTCCCGTTGATGATGTCGATCACGGACTCGAAGACGCTCACGGGGAGCTGGGGGGGGAGGGGAGGGGTCAACCCAAATTTGGGGCTCCCAAAAATTGGGGAGAGCCCCCAGAATTTTGGGTTTTTTCCCAAATTTGGGTTTTTTCCCCCCAGAACTCACATCAGTGTGTTTGGTCATGGGGTTCAGCTTCAGGAACAGGGGGCTCTCGATGATCTCACACACCTGGGCAGAAATCCCCAAAATTTTGGGGTCAGGAACCCCAAAAAATCCCAAAGTGCTCCAAGAATTTGGGGGGTTGGTAAAATATTCCCAGAATTTGGAATAATAAAATTTCAATGGGAAATGGGGGAAAATTCCTTTAGGATGGGTTGGAATATCCCCAAAATATCCCAAAATACCCCTAAAATATCCCAAAAGAAATCCCAAAATATCCCCAAAGAAATCCCAAAATAGCCCAAAAGAAATCCCAAAATATCCCAAAATCGTCCCAAAAATATCCCAAAATCGTCCCAAAAATATCCCAAAAACAACCCAAAACTACCCCAAAATATCCCACAATATCCCCCAAAATATCCTCAAAAATATCCCAAAAATGCCCTCAAAATGTCCCAAAAATATCCCCAAAATATCACCCAAAATATCCCCAAAAAACAAAATATCCCAAAGTATCCCAAAATATCCCAAAATATGCCAAAAATCCCAAAATATCCCAAAAACGTCCCCCAAAATATCCCAAAATATCCCAAAAGAATTCCAAAATATCCCCAAAAATATCCCAAAATATCCCCAAAATATCCCCAAAAATCCCAAAATATGTAAAAATATCCCAAAATATCCCCAAAATATCCCCAAAATATCCCACAAACAACCCAAAAATATCCCAAAAATATTCCCCAAAAATCCCAAAATATCCCAAAAATCCCCAAAATCCCTTCAGGACCTCCCAAAATCCCCCAAATTCCCCTAAAATCCCCAAAAATTTCCCAAAAATTCCCCAAATCCCCAAGGGCCCCAAAATTTCCCAAAATCCCCACAAATCCCCCAAAATTTCCCCCAAGGACGCTCAAAATTTCCCAAAATTTCCCCAAAATTCCCCCCAATCCCCCAAAATCCCCCAAAATCCCCCAAAATTTCCCTAAAATTTTCCCAAAATCGCCCAAAATTTCCCCAAAATCCCCCAAATTCTCCCAAAATTCCCAAAATTTCCCCAAAATCGCCCTCAAATCCCCCAAAATTTCCCCCCAATCCCCCAAAATTCCCTTAAAATCCCCCAAAATTCTCCCAAAATCCCCCAAAATTTCCCAAAATTCCCCAAAATCCCCAAAATCCCCTTAAAATTCCCCAAAATTCCCAAAATTTCCCAAAATTCCCAAAATCCCCAAATTTCCCCCTGACCTGTTTGTGCACGTGGATGTCGGCGGGCTCGGGGGGCCCCCCGTCGTGTACCAGCCCAAAAATTCCAAATCCTTGAACACCTGCTTGACTTTTTTGGGAAAAAAATATTTGGGATTGGGAACCCCCACCATCACCCAGGATCCCCAAAATTCCTTCAAAACCCCCAAATTTTTTCCTGGGAAACCCAAAATTAACCCCAAAATCCACTTAAATGATTCCAAAATCCCCAAAATTCCCCAAAATCCTCTTAAATGACCCCAAAATCCCCCCAAAATTCCCCCAAAATCCCCCCAAAATTCCCCCAAAATACACTTAAAATGACCCCAAATCCCCAAAATCCCCCAAAATCCACTCAGAACATCCCAAAACCCCAAAATTTTTACCTGGAACTCTCAAAATCCCCATTAAATCCCCCCAAAATTCCCCAAATTTCCCAAAATAACCCCAAAAATCCACTCAAAACCCCAAAACTCCCCAAATCCACTCAAAACCCCCAAATTTTTCCTGTGACCCCCAAAATCCCCCAAAACCAACTCAAAATCCCCCAAACCCCTTCAAAGTCCCTGACATTCTCCAAAATTCCCCAAAAAGCCCAAAACGGCCCCCAAAATCCCCTGAAAACCCACTCAAATCCTTCCAAAATTCCTCAAATATCCCCCAAAATCAACTCCCAAATCCCCTCAAACCTCCCTAAATTTCTCCTGGGATCCCCAAAATTCCCAAAAATCTCCCCAAAATTCACTCAAAACCTCCCAAAATCCACTGAGACCTCCCCAAAACTGACTCAAATCTTCCCCAATTTTTTCTGGCAAGCCCCAAAATTCTCCCAAATTTCTCTTGAGACCCCCAAATCCCCCTCACACCGCTGTAGGAGGGCTCCTTGTCCATGAGCACGTGTCCCCTGAACCCCAAAATCCCCCAAAATTCCCCAAAATCCTCTCAAAACTTCCCAAAATTCACTCAAAACCCCCAAAATTCCCCAAAACCCCCAAAATCCCCCCAATTTTTTCTGAGACCCCCAAATCCCCTCACACTGCTTCCCCTTGGTGCTGCTCCTTGTCCATGAGCATCTGTCCCCTGAACCCCAAAACCCCTTAAAAAAACACTAAAATCCTCTCAAAATCCCCCAAAAATCCCCTAAAATTTCCCAAAAACCCCCAAAATTCCCCAAATTCCCCAAATCCTCACACTGCTCCTCCTTGCTGCAGCACTGCTCCTTGTCAATCAGGACGTGTCCCCTGAACCCCAAAACCCCCTTAAAAAAAACCCCAAAATCCTCTCAAAACCCCCAAAATTCCCCCAAAATTCTTCAAAAACCCCCAAAATTCCCCAATTTTTTCTGGGACCCCCAAATCCCCTCACACTGCTCCTCCTTGGTGTAGCACTGCTCCTTGTCCATGAGCATGTGTCCCTGAACCCCCAAAATCCCCCAAAAACCCCAAATCCTCTCAAAACTTCCCAAAATTCACTCAAAACCCCCAAAATCCCCCCAAAATTCCCCCAAAATCCCCAAAATCCCCAAAAATCCCCCAAAATTCCCCAAATCCTCACACTGCTGCAGCACTGCTCCTTGTCCATGAGCATGTGTCCCCTGAATCCCAAAATTCCCTTAAAAAAACCCCCAAATCCTCTCAAAACCCCCAAAATCCACTCAAAACCCCCAAAACTCCCCCAAAATTCCCATAAAAACCCCAAAATCCCCAAAATGCCCCCAATCCCCTCACACTGCTCCTCCTTGTTGCAAAATTACTCCTTGTCCATGAGCATGTGTCCCCTGAACCACAAAACCCCTTAAAAAACACCCCAAAATCCCCTTGAACACCCCAAAATTCACTCAAAACCCCCAAAACCCCCCAAAATCCCCCCAAACCCCCAAAATTCCCCAATTTTTTCTGGGACCCCCCAATCCCCTCACACTGCTCCTCCTTGCTGCAGCACTGCCCCTTGTCCATGAACATGTGTCCCTGAACCCCAAAATCCCTTAAAAACACCCCAAAATCCTCTTGAACACCCCCAAAATTCACTCAAAACCCCCAAACCCCCCCAAACCCCCCCAAAATTCCCCAATTTTTTCTGGGACCCCCAATCCCCCTCACACTGCTCCTCCTTGGTGTAGTAGTACTCCTGGTCCATGAGCATGTGTCCCTGAACCCCAAAACCCCTTAAAAACACCCCAAATCCTCTCAAAACCCCCCAAAACTCCCCAAAATCCCCTAAAATCCCCCAAAACCCCCCAAAACCCTTTAAATCCCCCAAATCCCCTCACACTGCTCCTCCTTGGTGTAGTAGTACTCCTTGTCGATCAGCAGGTGTCTCTGAACCCCAAAACCTCCCCCAAAAAACTCCAAATCCACTCAAAATCCCCCCCGAAAAATGCCCCCAAAACCCCCAAAAATCCCCCAAAATTCTCTAAAACTCCCCAAATCCCCTAAAATCCCCCAAATCCCCTCACACTGCTCCTCCTTGGTGTAGTAGTACTCCTTGTCGATCAGCAGGTGTCCCCCCGAGCCGTGCGCCAGCAGCTCGAAGGAATTCATCACCTCGATGTTCCGGCCCTCCTGGCGCCCAATCAGAGCCCCGATCACTGCGGGGGAAATTCGGGGTCTGGGGGGTCCTGGAGAAAACTGGGGGGTCCTGGAGGATTTGGGGGTCCTGAAGGGATCTGGGGAAGCTGGGTGTGTTTTGGGGGTCCTGGAAGGGTTTGGGGTGTCCTGGAGGGATCTGGGGGTCCTGGGTGTGTTTTGGGGGTCCTGGAGGATATTTGGGGGTCCTAGGTGTGTTTTGGGGGGTCCTGGGGTGTGTTTTGGGGGGTCCTGGAGGGGATTTGGGGCGTCCTGGAGGGATTTGGGGGTCCTGGAGGGGATTTGGGGTGCCATCACCTCGATGTTCCGGCCCTCCTGGCGCCCCAATCAGAGCCCTGATCACTGCAGGGGAAATTCGGGGTTTGGGGGGTCCTAGAGAGGATTTGGGGGTCCTGAGGATGTTTTGGGGGGCCCTGGAAGGGTTTGGGGAGTCCTGGAGGGGTTTGGGGGTCCTGGATGAGCTTTGGGGGGTCCTGGAGGGGATTTGGGGGTCCTGGCTGTGTTTTGGGGGGTCCTGGATGTGCTTTGGGGTGTCCTGGAGGATTTGGGGGCTCCTGGAGGGATTTGGGGGGTCCTAGAGGGGTTTGGGGGGTCCTGAGAGGATTTGGGGGCCCTGGGGTGTGTTTTGGGGGTCCTGGAGGGATTTGGGGGTCCTGGAGGGGTTTGGGGGGTCCTAGGTGTGTTTGGGGGGTCCTGGAGGGGTTTGGGGGGTCCTGGAGGGGTTTGGGGGGTCCTGGGTGTGTTTTGGGGGTCCTGGAGGGGATATGGGAGTCCTGGGTGTGTTTTGGGGGTCCTGGAGGGATTTGGGGTGCCATCACCTCGATGTTCCGGCCCTCCTGGCGCCCAATCAGAGCCCGATCACTGCGGGGGGGGGAGAAATTCGGGTTTGGGGGTCCTGGAGAAAACTGGGGGGTCCTGGAGGGATTTGGGGGTCCTGAGGGTGTTTTGGGGGTCCTAGGTGTGTTTTGGGGGAGTCCTGGGGTGTGTTTTGGGGGTCCTGGGTGTGTTTTGGGGGTCCTGGAGGATATTTGGGGGTCCTAGGTGTGTTTTGGGGGTCCTGGGTGTGTTTTTGGGGGGTCCTGGAGGGGATTTGGGGCGTCCTGGAGGGATTTGGGGGTCCTGGAGGGATTTGGGGTGCCATCACCTCGATGTTCCGGCCCTCCTGGCGCCCAATCAGAGCCCGATCACTGCGGGGGAAATTCGGGGTTTGGGGGGTCCTGGAGGGGTTTGGGGGTCCTGGGTGTGTTTTGGGGGATCCTGGAGGGATTTGGGGGTCCTGAGGTTGTTTTGGGGGGTCCTGGAGGGGATTTGGGGGTCCTGAGGGTGTTTTGGGGGATCCTGGAGGGATTTGGGGGGTCCTCGAGAGGATTTGGGGGGTCCTGGAGAGGATTTGGGGATCCTGGTTGTGTTTTGGGGGGTCCTGAGAGATGTTTTGGGGATCCTGAAAGGGTGTTTGCGGGGTCCTGAGGGTGTTTTGGGGGTCCTGGAGGGATTTGGGGGGTCCTGGAGGGTTTGGGGGAACCTGGGTGTGTTTTGGGGGTCCTGAGGATGTTTTGGGGGTCCTGGGTGTGTTTTGGGGGTCCTGGAGGGGATTTGGGGTGCCATCACCTCGATGTTCCGGCCCTCCTGGCGCCCAATCAGAGCCCCGATCACTGTGGGGGAAATTCGGGGTTTGGGGGATCCTGGGTGTTTTGGGGGCCTGAGGGTGTTTTAGGGGGATCCTGGAGGGGATTTGGGGTGTCCTGGGTGTGTTTGGGGGTCCTAGAGAGGATTTGGGGGTCCTGAGGGTGTTTTGGGGGATCCTGGATGAGCTTTGGGGAACCTGGAGAGGTTTGGGCGGTCCTGAGGGTGTTTGGGGGGCCTGAGGGTGTTTTGGGGGTCCTGGGTGTGTTTTGGGGGTCCTGGAGAGGATTTGGGGGTCCTGGAGGGATTTGGGGCGTCCTGAGGTTGTTTTGGGGGGTCCTGGAGAGGATTTGGGGGTCCTAGAGAGGATTTGGGGGTCCTGGAGGGGAGTTGGGGAATCCTGGAGGGGTTTGGGGAGTCTTGAGGGTGTTTTGGGGGTCCTGAGGATGTTTTGGGGGTCCTGGGTGTGTTTTGGGGGGTCCTGGAGGATTTGGGGTGCCATCACCTCGATGTTCCGGCCCTCCTGGCGCCCAATCAGAGCCCCGATCACTGCAGGGGGAAATTCGGGTTTGGGGGGTCCTGGGTGTGTTTTGGGGCGTCCTGAGGTTGTTTTGGGGGATCCTGGAGAGGATTTGGGGGTTCCTGGAGGGGTTTGGACGGTTCTAGAGAGGATCTGGGGAGTCCTGGGGGTCTTCTGGGGGGTCCTGGAGGGGTTTGGGGGTCCTGGGTGTGTTTTGGGGGATCCTGGAGGGGTTTGGAGGGTTCTAGAGAAGATTTGGGGGTCCTAGAGAGAATCTGGGGTGTCCTTGGAGGGGATTTGGGGGATCCTGGGTGTGTTTGGGGGGTCCTGAGGTGGTTTGGGGATCCTGGTGGGGTTTGGAGGGTTCTAGAGAAGATTTGGGGGGTCCTAGAGAGAATTTGGGGGTCCTGGAGGGGATTTGGGGGTCCTGGAGAGAATTTGGGGGATCCTGGAAGGATTTGGGGGGTCCTGGGTGTGCTTGGGGGGTCCTGGATGCTTTGGGGGATCCTGGTGGGTTTGGGTGATCCTGGAGGGGTTTGGGGGGTCCTGGAAGGATTTGGGGGGCCCTGAGGATTTGGGGGTCCTGGAGGATTTGTGGTGTCCTGAAGCAGCTCAGAAAACACCAGAAAACTTTTTAAGAACCACAAACCAATCTGAAGAATCCCAAAAAAAACTTAAACCAAAATTTTACCGACGCTTTAGACGCACCGTGGACGAAACTCAAAAACCGAATTCACCGATTATTGAGCGCAATATTTTTGGGTAACACTTTTGGGAATTATTATTTTGGGGAACATTTGGGGGGGTTCCTGGCCTCACCCTGCCCGTTGCGCCCCTCCTGGGAGCGCAGGCGGATCCAGTGGTCGGAGATGTTGAGGATCACCAGCGGGTGCAGCGCCACGGACACGCTGCCGGTCACGCCGCCGGCCATCACCTGCGCCACCCCTGCGAGATTGGGAAAGTTTGGGGATTTTTGGGGATTTTTGGGGTTGGGTCATTTCTGGGCTTGGGTCATTATTGGGATTTGGAGCCATTCTCATTAATTTTTGGGGTCATTCCCGTTAATTTTGGAGCCGTTCCTGTTAATTTTGGGGCCATTCCCGTTAATTTTGGAGCCGTTCCTGTTAATTTTGGGGCCATTCCCGTTAATTTTGGGGCCATTCCCGGGGATTTGGGGCCATTCCCGTTAATTTTTGGGCATTCTCATTAATTTTGGGACCATTCCCATTAATTTTGGGGCCATTCCCATTAATTTTTAGGGCCATTCCCGTTAATTTTGGGACCATTCCCATTAATTTTGGGGCCATTCCCGGGGATTTGGGGCCATTCCCGTTAATTTTTGGGCATTCTCATTAATTTTGGGACCATTCCCGTTAATTTGGGGCCATTCCCATTAATTTTTAGGGCCATTCCGTTAATTTTGGGACCATTCCCATTAATTTTGGGGCCATTCCCATTAATTTTTAGGGCCATCCCCATTAATTTTGGGGCCATTCCCATTAATTTTAGGATCATTCCCGTTAATTTTAGGGTCATTCCCGTTAATTTTGGGACCATTTCCGGGGTTTTGGGGCCATTTCTGGGGATTTGGGGCAATTCCCGTTAATTTTTGGGGTCATTCCCGTTAATTTTGGGGTCATTCCCGGGGATTTGGAGCCATTCCCGTTAATTTTGGGGCCATTCCTGGGGATTTTGGGGCTCCCCTCAGATCTTTTCCCCTCACGATCTGCCCCATCCCGCTGCCATTCCCGGTAATTCTTGGGACCATTCCCGTTAATTTGGTGCCATTCCCAGTAATTTTGGGGCCATTCCCTTAATTTGGAGCCATTCCCGTTAATTTTTGGGGTCATTCCCGTTGGTTTTGGGGCTCCCCTCAGATCTTTTCCCCTCACGATCTGCCCCATCCCGCTGCCATTCCCGCTGCCATTCCCGCCACTCCCCCGGCCATTCCCGCCGCTGCCGCCGTTACCTGCCCCATCCACCTCCATGCCGCCGTTGTTCCCGGCGCTGCCGGTGCCGTTCCCGGTGCTCCCGGGGCCCCCCCCGGCCCCCGCTCCTCCCCCGCAGGAGCCGCCGCCTCCCGGCGCCGCCGCCGCCATCGTGGGGCCCTCACGGGACATGCGCGGGGAGAGGCGGGGCTTGGGCAGAGCGCGTCGCGATTGGACAACGCTGCGAGAGGGCGGGGCTTGCCGGAGGAGGGGCTTTGTTGCGGGGTTGTGATTGGTCGATGCTCCAGAGGGGCGGGGCTTCGGGAGGGCGGGACGTGAAAGAGAAGCTTTGATTGGTCAATGGTTTAACGGGTCGGAGCTTCGGAGATGCGCATGCGCAATGGGAAAAGAAGCTCCCAGTCCTTATTTATAATTTCCCAGTTCATCCCAGTCCAAGATTTTTCCAGTTCATCCCAGTCCCTCCCAGAGATCAAGCCGCCGCCCAAAAGCGCTACGGGAACGGCGAACGGACCCCAGTAACGCTACGCAAATGGCGTAAGGTCCCCGCCATTCCCCTCAGCGCTACGTAAATGGCGTCAAAACGGCGCCCGTGCCTTAGTGCTACGTAAATAGCGTAAGGAGCCCACCATTGCCCACAGCGCTACGCAAACGGCGTAAGAACCCCACCATTGCCCTCAGCGCTACAGAAACCGCGTAAGGACCGCGCTGCCCGCGCGGTTCCCCACGGAAACAGCGCAAAATCCTCCCCAGCCCCCGTTAACGGCGGTGGCGGGAGGGCCGGGGGGGGTCCCGGTAACCGGGGAGCGCTCCCGGTAACGGCGGAACACGCGAAAGAACCCGGCCCCGGCTGATGACGTCATCCGGCCACGTGAGCGGAGAGGCGTGGTCAGAGGAAAAGGGGCGGAGCCAGCGCTGAGGTGGACGGAACCATTGTGGGACGAAAACGGGGGGAGGGGGGAGACGGCGCAAAGATTCCCCAAAATGGGTCTGGGGCGGCACAAAGAGCCCCCAAAATGGGTCTGGGGGCGGCACAGGAACCACAGAGACGCCGCGAGTGGGACCAAGGGCTTTTAAAACACGGGTGGGGGCTCCCAAGTGTCCGTCTGTCCGGGAGGGGGAGGGCGGCCCCAAAAGCCCTCCCCCCCCAGAAAAAAGCCCCCAATTCAGGCACGTGGGGGGGTGGAGGAGGGGAGAGACCCTCCCCCCAAAATTCAACCCCCAAAAAAACGAGGGGGGAGGGGGCGCAGAGTCCGGCGCTGTCCCGTTGTGTCCCGGGGGGTCTGGGGTCCCGTCCGGGGTCCTGGGGGTCCTGGGGGCTCAGGGTCACCACAGGCGGTGCTGGTGAAGGTTCCGGCTCAGCACCGAGCGCACGTCGGCCGTGAACCTGAATTTGGGAGGGGGAGACACACGGTGAGAGCGAGCACCCCCTCACCCCCGTGTGGGGTAATAATGGGAGAGTCCGGCTGGGAACTCCTCCCCAAAAAAATCCAACCAGAATGGGCTAAAATCCCCCAAAATTGCTCCCCAAACCCATCCAGGATCCCCAAATCCCCTCAGGACCCCTCAAAATCCCTCCACGACCCCCCAAAATCCTTCCAGGACCCCCCAAAATCCCCTCAGGACCCCCAAAATCCCATCCAGGACCCCCCAAAATCCCTCCAGGACCCCCCAAATCCCCCTCAGGACCCCCAAATCCCATCCAGGACCCCCAAAATCCCTCCAGGACCCCCCAAAATCCCTCAGGACCACCCAATCCCCCTCAGGACCACCCCTAAAATCCCTCCAGGACTCCCCATTCCCCCAAACCCCTCCAGGACCGGCTTAAGCCCCCCTCAAATCCACTCCAAGCTCTCCCAAGACCCCCAAATCCCTCCAGGACCCCCCAAACCCCTCCAGGATTCCTCAAGCCCTCCCCAAATCCCCCCAAATATCTCCAGGACCCCCTAAGTCCCCCAAATACCCCCGAAATTCCTTGGGGACCCCCAAAATCTCTTCCAGGACCCCTCAAATTCCCCCAAACCTCTCCAGAATTCCTCAAGCCTCCCAAATTCCCCCCACTATCTCCAGGACCCCCTAAATCCTCCCTAAATTCCCCCAAATCCTCCAGGACCCCCAAATGCCTCTAGGACCCCCAAATCCCTCCAGGACCCCCCAAACCCCTCCAGGATCCCTCAAGCCACCTCCAGATCCCCCCAAATATCTTCCAGGACCCCCAAATCCTCCCCAGGACCCCCAGATTCCCCAAACCCCTCCAGGATTCTCAAGCCTCTAAATCCCCCCCAAATATCTCCAGGACCCTCAAGCCCCCCAAATACCCCCGAAATTCATAGGGACCCCCAAAAATCCTCCAGGACCCCCAAATTCCCCAAACCTCTCCAGGATCCTCAAGCCCTCTCTAAATTCCCCCAATACCTCAGGACCCCCTAAATCCTTCCCAGGACTTCAATTCTCTAGACCCCCAATGCCCTAGGACCCCCAAATCCCTGCAGGACTCTAAGCCCCCCCAAATCCCCCCCCCTGACCTGAGAGCGTCCAGCATGGGCAGCAGGTTGAGCAGCGCCGTGTCCCCGGGGTCACTGAACCACGACTTGATGGGGATGGCGTTGTCTGGGGGATTGGGGGCGTTTTGGGGGTCCCCAAAGAATTTGGGGGGTCATGGGTGGGGTTTGGGGGTCTTGGGTGGAATTTGGGGGTCCCAGAGGGAGTTTAGGGGATCCTGGGGGAGTTTGGGGGTCCCAGGGGAGTTTGGGGGTCATGAGCAAGTTCTGGGGGTGAATTTGGGGGTCCTGGGGGATTTGGGGGTCCTGGGGATTTTGGGAGAGTTTTAGGGGTCCTCAGGAATTTGGGGGTCCTGGGGAAATTAGGTGGTCCTGGGTGGGATTTGGGGGTCTTGGGGAGTTTTGGGGGATTTGGGGGTCCTGGGTGGGCTTGGGGAGTTCTGGGGGATTTTGGGAGAGTTTTGGGGTCCTCAGGGAATTTGGGGGTCCTGGGGAAATTAGGGGGTCCTGGGTGGGATTTGGGGGTCTTGGGGGAGTTCTGGGGGGATTTGGGGATTTTTTGGGGGTCCCCGGGGTCACTGAACCACGACTTGATGGGGATGGCGTTGTCTGGGGGGATTTTGGGAGAGTTTTTGGGGTCCTCAGGGAATTTGGGGGTCATGGTGGGGTTTGGGGGTCTTTGGGGAGTTTTGGGGGGATTTGGGGGTCCTGGGTGGAGTTTGGGGCTCGCAGAGGGAATTTTGGGGGATTTGGGGGTGCTGGGGGATTTTGGGAGAGTTTTTGGGGGTCCCCAGGAATTTGGGGGTCCTGGGTGAGGTTTGGGGAGTTCTGAGGGGATTTTGGGAGAGTTTTTGGGGGTCCCCAGGGGGTTTGGGGGGTCCTGGGTGGGGTTTGGTGGGTCTTGGGTGGGATTTGGGGGGTCCCAGGGGAGTTTGGGGGTCATGGGCAAGTTCTGGGGGAATTTGGGGGTCCTGGGGGATTTAGGGGTCCTGGGGGATTTTGGGAGAGTTTTGGGGTCCTCAGGGAATTTGGGGGTCCTGGGGGAAATTAGGGGGTCCTGGGTGGGATTTAGGGGGTCTTGGGGGAGTTCTGGGGGGATTTGGGGGGTTCTGGGGGTGATTTTGGGGTTTTTTTGGGGGAATTTCCAAGGATCATTTCGGGATATTTTTGGGAATATTTTGGGATGTTTCTGGGAATATTTTGGGATATTTTTGGGACATTTTTGGGAATATTTTTGGATATTTTTGGGAACATTTTGGGAACATTTTTGGGAATATTACAGAATATTTTTGAGAATATTTCGGGATATTTTTGGGAATATTTTAGGAATATTTTGGGATATTTTTGGGGAATTTTTGAGAATAGTTTGGGAATATTTTGAGATATTCTCAGGATATTTTTGGGGAATTTTTGGGAATAGTTTGGGAATATTTTGGGATATTCTCAGGAAATTTTTGGGGAATTTTTGGGAATAGTTTGGGAATATTTTGGGATATTCTGAGGATATTTTTGGGGAATTTTTGGGAATAGTTTGGGAATATTTTGGGATATTCTGAGGATATTTTTGGGGAATTTTTGGGAATAGTTTGGGAATATTTTGAGATATTCTCAGGATATTTTTGGGGAATTTTTGGGAATAGTTTGGGAATATTTTCGGATATTCTCAGGATATTTTTGGGGAATTTTTGGGAATAGTTTGGGAATATTTTGAGATATTCTCAGGATATTTTTGGGGAATTTTTGGGAATAGTTTGGGAATATTTTGGGATATTTTTGGGATATTTTTGGGGAACTTTTGGGAATAGTTTGGGAATATTTTGGGATATTCTGAGGATATTTTTGGGGAATTTTTGGGAATAGTTTGGGAATATTTTGGGATATTCTCAGGATATTTTCGGGAATTTTTGGGAATAGTTTGGGAATATTTTGGGAATATTTGAGGTACCTGGGTGGCTCCTGTAGGCGCCAGGTGAGATGTCCAGGATGACGATGCTGGGCGGGATTTGGGGCAGGTTTTGGGGGAATCATTTTGGGATATTTTGGGAATATTTTGGGATATTCTCAGGATATTTTTGGGAGTATTCTGGGATGTATTTGGGGTACCTGGGTGGCTCCTGTAGGCGCCAGGTGAGTTGTCAAGGATGACGATGCTGGGCGGGATTTGGGGCGGGTTTTGGAGGGATAATTTTGGGATATTCTCAGGATATTTTTGGGAATATTTTGGGATATTGTCAGGATAATTTTGGGAATATTTTGGGGTACCTGGGTGGCTCCTGTAGGCGCCAGGTGAGTTGCCCAGGATGACGATGCTGGGCGGGATTTGGGGCGGGTTTTGGGGGGATAATTTTGGGATATTCTCAGGATATTTTTGGGAATATTTTGGGATATTGTCAGGATAATTTTGGGAATATTTTGGGGTACCTGGGTGGCTCCTGTAGGCGCCAGGTGAGTTGCCCAGGATGACGATGCTGGGCGGGATTTGGGGCGGGTTTTGGGGGATAATTTTGGGATATTCTCAGGATATTTTTGGGAATATTTTGGGATATTGTCAGGATAATTTTGGGAATATTTTGGGGTACCTGGGTGGCTCCTGTAGGCGCCAGGTGAGTTGTCCAGGATGACGATGCTGGACAGGTCGCTGTGCACCACCGACAGGTCCTTGATGTAACTGCCCAGCTCCAGCGTGCAGTGCTGGGGGCGGGGCCCGTCAGGGACACGCCCCCAAACACATGGCCACGCCCCCAAACACCTGGGACACGCCCCAAATACCTGGGACACGCCCCAAACACACACCTGGGACATGTCCAGGGACACGCCCACAGAGTGCCTGGTCACGCCCCCAACACCTGGGACACGCCCCAAATACCTGGGACACGCCCCAAAATATGTGGGACACGCCCACAAACACACACCTGGGACACGCTTCCCGGGACACCCACAGCACACCTGGGTGCACCCGGGACACACCCAGAATCCACCTGGGCACACCTGGGATACACCCAGAGACACGCCCCCAAAACACACACCTGCGACACGCCCAGAGACACACCCAGAGCGCACCTGGGCACACCGGGGACACACCCACAAAACACACACCTGGGACACGCCCAGAATGCACCTGGGCACACCTGGGACACACCCACAGCACACCTGGGACATCCCCTGCGTGGGACACGCCCACAGAGCACCTGGACACACCTGGGACACACCCCAATGCACCTGGACACACCTGGGACATGCCCAGAGCGCACCTGGGCACACCTGGGACACCCAGAGACACGCCCCCAAAACACACACCTGGGACACGCCCAGAGACACACCCAGAGCGCACCTGGGCACACCTGGGACACACCCAGAGCGCACCTGGGCACACCTGGGACACACCCCCAATGCACCTGGACACACCCCAAAACATCTGGAACGCCCCCAATGCACCTGGGCACACCTGCGCCACGCCCAGCACTGGGACACACCTGGGACACACCCCCAATGCACCTGGGACACGCCCCAAACACACCTGGGCACACCTGGGACACACCCCAATGCACCTGGGACACGCCTCAAACACACCTGGGCACACCTGGGACACACCCCAATGCACCTGGGACACGCCCCAACGCACCTGGGCACACCTGGGCCACGCCCAGCACCGGGACACGCCCCAGGCCCACCTGGACACACTGTGCTGTCTCACCTGTCCCAGGTGTGCAGTTTCTGCCTCACCTGTCTGTAGTGGCACCGGTTGGGGATGCTGCAGTTGTTGCCTCACCTGTCTGTCCCATACCTGTCCCAGGTGTGTGTCTCACCTGCCCCAGGTGTGCCCAGGTGTACCCAGCTGGTCTGTTTCTGTCTCACCTGCCCCAGGTGTGTCTCACCTGTCTGTAGTGGCACCGGTTGGGGATGCTGAGGTTGCTGCTGAGTTTGTCTGCCTGTCTCACCTGTCTGCCCCATACCTGCCCCAGGTGTGCCCAGCTGTGCCCAGGGGTATCTCAGGTGCACCCAGGTGTGTCTCACCTGTCCCAGGTGTGTCTCAGATGTGCCCAGTTGTACCCAGGTGTGCCCAGGTGTGTTTCAGGTGTGCCCAGGTATCTCCAGGTGGACTGTTTCTTTCTGTCTCACCTGCCCCAGGTGTGTCTCAGGTGTACCCAGGTGTCTCTCACCTGTCCCAGGTGTGTCCCAGCTGTACCCAGGTGTGCCCAGGTGTGTCTCACCTGCCCCAGGTGTGTCTTAGCTGAACCCAGCTGTGCCCAGGTGCATCCCAGCTGTGCCCAGGTGTGTCTCAGGTGTCTCCCCACCTGCCCCAGCTGTGCCCAGGTGTGTCCCAGGTGTGCCCAGGTGTGTCTCAGGTGTGTCCAGCTGTGCCCCAGGTGTGTCCCAGGTGTGCCCAGGTGTGTCTCAGCTGTGCCCAGGTGTGTCCCAGGTGTGTTCAGGTGTGTCCCAGGTGTACCCAGGTGTCTCACCTGCCCCAGGTGTGGATCAGGTGTCTCTCACCTGCCCCAGGTGTGTCCCAGCTGTACCCAGGTGTGTCTCAGTTGTGCCCAGCTGTGCCCAGGTGTACCCAGGTGTCTCTCACCTGTCCCAGGTGTGTCTCAGGTGTACTCAGGTGTGTCCCAGGTGTACCCAGGTGTCTCTCACCTGCCCCAGGTGTGCCCCAGGTGTGTCTCAGCTGTGCCCAGGTGTGTCTCAGGTGTGTCCCAGGTGTACCCAGGTGTCTTTCACCTGTCCCAGGTGTGTCCCAGGTGTACTCAGGTGTGCCCAGGTGTACCCAGGTGTGCCCCAGGTGTCTCTCACCTGTCCCAGGTGTGTCCCAGGTGTGTCCCAGCTGTACCCAGCTGTGCCCAGGTGTGTCCCAGCTGTACCCAGGTGTGTCTCACCTGCCCCAGGTGTCTCACCTGTCGGTAGTAGCGCCGGTTGAGGATGCTGCGGTTGTTGTCGAGCTTGTCGGCCACGGCGCAGCCGTAGATCTCCATGGAGGCCGTGAACACAACCAGCTCGTACCACTGGCTCACCTGGAATCCCAGAAATTCGGGAAATTTGGGAATTTTTGGGATGTTTAGAGGGATTTTGGGGGTTAAGGGGGATTTTGGGGGATTTTTTGGGGGATTTTTGGGGGGCTCAGGTGGGATTTGGGGGCTGTGAACACCAAGATCTTGTGCCACTGGCTTACCTGGGATTTGGGAAATTCGGGAAATTTGGGAATTTTGGGAATTTTTTGGGAATTTTTGGGATGTTTAGAGGGGATTTTGGGGGGTTAAGGGGGATTTTGGGGGATTTTTGGGCGATTTTTGGGGGGTCTCAGGTGGAATTTGGGGGCAGTGAACACAACCAGCTCGTACCACTGGCTCACCTGGGGTTGGAAAATTTGGGTATTTGGGAAATTTGGGAATTTTGGGAATTTTTGGGAATTTTGGGATGTTTAGAGGGGATTTTGGGGGATTTTTGGGGAATTTTTGGGGGGTCTCAGGTGGGATTTGGGGGCTGTGAACACAACCAGCTCGTACCACTGGCTCACCTGGGATTTGGAAAATTTGGGAAATTTGGGAAATTTGGGAATTTTGAATTTTTGGGAATTTTTGGGATGTTTAGAGGGGATTTTGGGGGATTTTTTGGGGGATTTTGGGGGTCTCAGGTGGAATTTGGGGCTGTGAACACAACCAGCTCGTACCACTGGCTCACCTGGGATTTAGAAAATTTGGGAAATTTGGGAATTTTTTGGGAATTTTTGGGAATTTTGAGATGTTTAGAGGGGATTTTGGGGGATTTTTGGGGGATTTTTGGGGGGTCTCAGGTGGGATTTGGGGGCTGTGAACACAACCAGCTCGTACCACTGGCTCACCTGGGATTTGGAAAATTTGGGAAATTTGGGAAATTTGGGAATTTTTGGGAATTTTTGGGATGTTTAGGGGGATTTTGGGGGATTTTTGGGCGATTTTTGGGGGGTCTCAGGTGGAATTTGGGGGCTGTGAACACAACCAGCTCATACCACTGGCTCACCTGGAATCCCAGAAATTCGGGAAATTTGGGAATTTTTGGGATGTTTAGAGTGGATTTTTGGGGGTTAAGGGGGATTTTGGAGGATTTTGGGGATTTTTGGGGGTCTCAGGTGGGATTTGGGGCTGTGAACACAACCAGCTTGTACCACTGGCTCACCTGGGATTTGGGAAATTCGGAAATTCGGGAATTTTGGGAATTTTTGGGAATTTTGAGATGTTGAGAGGGGATTTTGGGGGATTTTTGGGGATTTTTGGGGGTCTCAGGTGGGATTTGGGGGCTGTGAACACCAGGATATTGTGCCACTGGCTCACCTGGGATTCAGAAATTTGGGAATTTTGGGGTTTTTTTGGGAGGGATTTTGGGGGAATTTTGGGATTTTTGGGAATTTTGGGATTTTTTGGGGAGGGATTTTGGGATTTTTTGGTCACTCACCACCTCGAGGAAGAAATCCACGTGGGGCCGTTTGTGCACGAAGAACCTCACGGGGTGTTTGTCAATCACCACCTGGAGACCCCAAAAACCTCCAAAATCAGCCCCAAAATATCCCAAAATCATCCCCAAAAATATCCCAAAATATCCCAAAATCAGCCCCAAAATATCCCAAAATCAGCCCCAAAAACATCCAAAATCAGCCCCAAAAATATCCCAAAAATATCCAAAATATCCCAAAATCAGCCCCAAAAACACCCAAAATCAGCCCCAAAATATCCCAAAAATATCCAAAATATCCCAAAAATCAGCCCCAAAATATCCCCAAAATCAGCCCCATAAATATCCCAAAATATCCCCAAAAATACCCCAAAATCAGCCCCAAAAATATCCCAAAATCAGCCCCAAAAATATCCCAAAATATCCAAAATATCCCAAAATCAGCCCCAAAAACACCCAAAATCAGCCCCAAAATATCCCAAAATATCCCCAAAAATACCCCAAAATCATCCCCAAAAATATCCCAAAATTAGCCCAAAATCATCCCCAAAATATTCCAAAATTAGCCCAAAATCTCCCAAAATCAGCCCCAAAATATTCCAAAAACAAGCCAAAAATATCCCAAAATCAGCCCCAAAAATATTCCAAAATATCCCAAAAATATCCCAAAAATCCCCCAAATCAGCCCCAAAATATCCCCAAATCATCCCCAAAAATATCCCAAAATTAGCCCAAAATATCCCCAAAAATACCCCAAAATCAGCCCCAAAATATCCCAAAATCAGCCCCAAAATATCCCAAAATCAGCCCCAAAAATATTCCAAAATATCCCAAATTCAGCTCAAAATATCCCCAAAATCATCCCCAAAATATCCCAAATTTAGTCTCAGGACCCCCAAAAACCCCTCAAACCCCCCGGAGCCCCAAAATTCCCCAAATCCCCCCCAAAACTCCCTCAAATCCTACAAAATCTTCCCAAATTTTCCTCAAAACTTCCCAAAATTCCCTAAATTTTCCCAAAATGTCCCAAATTTCCCCAAAATTTCCCAATTCCCCCAGACCTTGAGGATGAAGTCGGGGGGGGTCCCAAACTGCACCGTGGGTCTCAGGACACCCCAAAAATTCCAAATAAAACCCAAAAAACCCAAAAAAAAATCCTTCCAAACCCCCCAAATTTTCCCAAATCTTCCCAAATTTTCCCAAAATTTCCCGAATTCCTCCCAGACCTTGAGGATGAAGTTGGGGGGGTCCCTGGCCTCACGGTGGGTCTCAGAACACCCCAAAAAAACCCCAAAAAACCTCAAAAAACCCCAAAAACCCCACAAACCCCCCCCATAAAAATACCAAATTTCCCCAAATTTCCCAAAATGTCCCGAATTCCCCCCAGACCTTGAGGATGAAGTCGGGGGGGTCCCAGGCCTCACGGTGGGTCTCAGGACACCCCAAAAATTCCAAATAAAACCCAAAAAAGCCCCCAAAACTCCCTCTAAATCCATTCCAGAACTCCCAAATTTTCCCAAATTTCCCAAATTTCCCAAAATTTCCCGAATTCCCCCAGACCTTGAGGATGAAGTCGGGGGGTCCTAAACTGCACAGTGGGTCTCAGGACACCCCAAAATTCCAAATAAAACCCAAAAACCCCCAAAACTCCCTCTAAATCCATTCCAGAACTCCCAAATTTTCCCAAAATTTCCCAAATTTCCCTAAAATTCCCCAAATTCCCCCCAGACCTTGAGGATGAAGTCGGGGGTCCTAAACTGCACCGTGGGTCTCAGGACACCCCAAAATTCAAAATAAAACCCAAAAACCCCCAAAAATTCCCTTCAAATCCCTTCCAAACCCCATAAAATTCCCCAAAATTTCCCAAATTTTCCCAAAAATTTCCGAATTCCCCCCAGACCTTGAGGATGAAGTCGGGGGTCCCAGGCCTCACGGTGGGTCTCAGAACACCCCAAAAAAACCCCAAAAAACCTCAAAAAACCCCAAAAAACCCACAACCCCCCCATAAAAATACCAAAATTTCCCAAATTTCCCCAAAATTCCCCAAATTCTCCCCAGACCTTGAGGATGAAGTCGGGGGGGGTCCCAGGCCTCACGGTGGGTCTCAGGACACCCCAAAAACCCCAAAACCAGAAAAAACCACCAAAAATTCCCCTTCAAATCCCTTCCAAACCCTATAAAATCCCCCAAAATCTTCCCAAAATTTCCCGAATTTTCCCAAAATTCCCCAAATTCTCCCCAGACCTTGAGGATGAAGTCGGGGGGGGTCCCAAACTGCACCGTGGGTCTCAGGACACCCCAAAAATTCCAAATAAAACCCAAAAAACCCCAAAAAACCCCCATAAAAATGCCAAAAAACCCCCAAAATCCTTTCCAAAATTCCCCAAAATTTCCCAAATTTCCCAAATGTCCCGAATTCCCCCAGACCTTGAGGATGAAGTCGGGGGGTCCCAGGCCTCACGGTGGGTCTCAGGAAACCCCAAAAACCCCAAAAAAACCCAAATAAACCCCAAATAACCACAAAAACTCCCAAAATCCTTCCAAACCTCCCAAAATCTTCCCAAACTTCCCCAAAATTTCCCAAATTTTCCCAAAATTTCCCAAATTCCCCCAGACCTTGAGGATGAAGTCGGGGGTCCCAAATTGCACGGTGGGTCTCAGGACACCCCAAAAATTCCAAATAAAACCCAAAAACCCCAAAAACCCCATAAAAATGCCAAAAAAACCCCAAAATCCTTTCCAAATTTCCCCAAATTTTCCCAAAATTTCCCGAATTCCCCCAGACCTTGAGGATGAAGTCGGGGGTCCCAGGCCTCACGGTGGGTCTCAGGACACCCCAAAAACCCCAAAAAACCTCAAAAACCCCAAAAACCCACAAACCCCCCCCCCATAAAAATACCAAAATTTCCCAAATTTCCCCAAAATTTCTCGAATTCCCCCAGACCTTGAGGATGAAGTCGGGGGGTCCTAAACTGCACCGTGGGTCTCAGGACACCCCAAAATTCCAAATAAAACCCAAAAAACCCCCAAAAACTCCCTCTAAATCCATTCCAGAACTCCCAAATTTTCCCAAATTTCCCCAAATTTCCCAAAATTTCCCAAATTCCCCCCAGACCTTGAGGATGAAGTCGAGGGGGTCCCAAACTGCACCGTGGGTCTCAGGACACCCCAAAAATTCCAAATAAAACCCAAAAACCCCAAAAAAATCCTTCCAAACCCCCAAATTTTCCCAAATCTTCCCAAATTTTCCCAAAATTTCCGAATTCCTCCCAGACCTTGAGGATGAAGTTGGGGGTCCCTGGCCTCACGGTGGGTCTCAGAACACCCCAAAATTCCAAATAAAACCCAAATAAACCCCAAATAACCACAAAAACTCCCAAAATCCTTCCAAACCTCCCAAAATCTTCCCAAATTTCCCAAAATTTCCCAAATTTTCCCAAAATTTCCCAAATTCCCCCAGACCTTGAGGATGAAGTCGGGGGGTCCCAAATTGCACGGTGGGTCTCAGAACACCCCAAAAATTCCAAATAAAACCCAAATAAACCCCAAATAACCACAAAAACTCCCAAAATCCTTCCAAACCTCCCAAAATCTTCCCAAATTTCCCCAAAATTTCCCAAATTTTCCCAAAATTTCCCAAATTCCCCCCAGACCTTGAGGATGAAGTCGGGGGGTCCCAAATTGCACGGTGGGTCTCAGGACACCCCAAAAATTCCAAATAAAACCCAAAAAACAAAAAAAAAAATCCTTCCAAAGCCCCCAAATTTTCCCAAATCTTCCCAAATTTTCCCAAAATTTCCGAATTCCTCCCAGACCTTGAGGATGAAGTTGGGGGGTCCCAAATTGCACAGTGGATCTCAGGACACCCCAAAAATTCCAAATAAAACCCAAAAAACCCCCCAAAACTCCCTCTAAATCCATTCCAAAACTCCCAAATTTTCCCAAAATTTCCCAAATTTTCCCAAAATTCCCCAAATTCCCCCCAGACCTTGAGGATGAAGTCGGGGGGGGTCCCAGGCCTCACGGTGGGTCTCAGGACCCCGTCGTGGTGGGAGTGGATCAGGGTCTCGTCCAGGTCCAGCACCAGAATCTTCCTCTTCACCTGGTCTGGGGGAAAAAGCAAAAATTTGGGGGAAACCAAAAAATTTGGGAGAAAAATCCCAGAAAAATTTGGGGGGAAAATCCCAGAAAATTTGGGGGAAAATCCCAGAAAATTTGGGAGGAAAAATTTAGAAAATCTGGAGAAAAATCCCAGAAAATTTGGAGGAAAATCCAGAAAATTTGGGGGGGGAATCCCAGTAAATTTGGAGAAAAATCGCAGAAAATTTGGGGGGAAAATCCCAGAAAATTTGGCAGGAAAATCCCAGAAAATCTGGAGAAAAATCAAAATATTTTGGGGAAAAATCCAGAAAATTTGGGGGGGGAAATCCAGAAAAATTTGGGGGGGGAAATCCAGAAAATTTGGGGGAAAATCCCAGAAAAATTGGAGGGAAAATCCAGAAAATTTTGGAGAAAAAACCAGAAAAATTTGGGGGGAAATCCCAGAAAATTTGGAGGAAAATCCCAGAAAATTTGGGGGGAAAATCCCAGAAAATTTGGGGGAAATCCCAAAAAATTTGGGGGAAAATCGAGAAAATTTGAGGGAAAATCCCAGAAAATTTGAGGGGAAATCCCAAAAAAATTTGAGAAAAATCTAGAAAAATTTTGGGGGGAAATCCCAGAAAATTTGAGGGAAAAAAATCCCAGAAAATTTGAGTTTTTTCTTCTGATTTTTTCAGTTTTTTTCTTCCAATTTTTGGGTTTTTTCCTCCCAATTTTGGGTTTTTTCCTCTCATTTTTTGCTTTTTTTCTCCCAGTTTTGGCTTTTTTTCTCCCAATTTTTGGGTTTTTTCCTCCCAATTTTTGAATTTTTTTCCTCCCAATTTTGGAGTTTTTTCTCCAGATTTTTTGGGTTTTTTCCTCCCAATTTTTGGGTTTTTTCTCCCAATTTTTGGTTTTTTTCTCCCAAATTTTTGATTTTTTTCTCCCAATTTTTTGCTTTTTTTCTCCCAAATTTTTGCTTTTTTTCTCCCAATTTTGGGGGCTTTTCTCCTCCTAATTTTAGGGTTTCTCTCCTAATTTTTTGGGTTTTTCCCTCTCAAATTTAAAGTTTTTTCCTCCCATTTTTAATTTTATTTCTCCCAATTTTTAAGGTGTTTTCCTCCCAATTTTGAGTTTTTTCCTCCCGATTTTGAGTTTTCTTCTCCCAATTTTGAGGGTTTTTGTCGTGATTTTTGGGTTTTTTCTCCCAATTTTGAGGTTTTTTTATCCCAGTTTTGGGCTTTTTTTCTCCCAATTTTTGGGGGTTATTTCTCCCAGATTTGTTTTTTTCCCCTCCCAATTTTGAGATTATTCCTCCCAACTTCTTACTTTTTTCCTCCTGATTTTTGATGTTTTTTCTCCCAATTTTGAGGTTTTTTTATCCCAGTTTTGGGCTTTTTTCTCCCAACTTTTGCTTTTTTTCTCCAAATTTTTGGGGTTTTTTTCTCCCAAATTTGTTTTTTTCCCCTCCCAATTTTGAGTTTTTTCTCCCAATTTTTACTTTTTTCCTCCCGATTTTTCTGTTTTTTCTCCCAAATTTTTGCTTTTTCCTCCCAATTTTTTCCCCCTCCCAAATTTTGGATTCTGTCCCAGCTGCAATCTCCCCCTCCCCAAATTTTGGGCCCCCCCCCGAATTTGGGACTCACTGAGGCGGTTCCTGGAGATGGGGGACAGGGGCAGCACGTCGTACCGCACCGTCTGGTACTGGATCACCTGGAAAATTTGGCAAAATCCCAAATTTGGGGACACCCCAAAATCCAGCAACCCCCAAATCCCAGCCAGGACACCCCCAAAATCCACCCCCAAAAAACCCAAAAATTCGGAGATTCCTGAGCCCCCCAGGGGTTTTTTGGGGAAAAAGAGGCAAAATTCACCAAAATTCACCCCAAAATTCACCCCAAAATTCCCAAAAATCCTCCTGAATTTCCCAAAATCCCAAAAATCCTCCAGAATTTTCCCAAAATCCCCAAAATTCACCCCAAAATCCAAAAAATCCTCCTGAATTTCCCCAAAATCCCCAAAATTCACCCCAAAATCCCAAAAATCCTCCTGAACTTCCCCAAAATCCCCAAAATTCACTCCAAAATCCCAAAAATCCTCCCCAATTTCCCCAAAAATCCCCAAAATTCATCAAAATTTACCCCCAGAGCCCCAAAATTCCCCAAAATTTACCCCAAAATCCCAAAAATCCTCCTGAATTTCTCCAAAATCCCAAAAATCCTCCAGAATTTTCCCAAAATCCCCAAAATTCACTCCAAAATCCAAAAATCCTCTTGAATTTCTCCAAAATCCCAAAATCCTCCTGAATTTTTCCCAAAATCCCCAAAATTCCCCAACATTTACCCCAAAATCCCAAAAATCCTCCTGAATTTCGCCAAAATCCCCAAAATCCTCTGAATTTTCCCAAAATTCCCCAAAATTCACCCCAAAATCCAAAAAATTCCCCAAAATTCCCCCAGAATCCAAAAAATCCTCCTGAATTTCCCCCCAAATCCCCCAAAATTCCTTAAAAAGCAAAAAAAATCTTCCTAAAATTCCCCAAAATTTTCCCCCCAGGATCCCCAAAATCCTCCCAATTTCCCCCAAATCCCCCAAAATTTTGCCCCAAAATTTTCCCCAAAATTCTCCCAAATCCCCCTGGGGACGCCAAAATTCCCAAAAATTCCCCAAAATTCCTCCAAAATTCCCCAAATTTTCCCCTAAACACCCCCTGGGACCCCAAAAATCCCCAAATTTTTCCCAAAATTCCCCAAATTTCCCGGGTTTCCATTCCGGGGCAGTCCCGGCCCCTCCCCCCATCCCAAAATAGCCCCGGCCCCTCCCCCACCCCTCCCCCACCCCCCCCTCCGGGCCGGATTCAACCTTGAAAAGCTGGAAAAGGTCCCAAAATTCCCAAAATCGTCCCCAAAATTCCTCAAAAAACCAAAAATTCTCCCCCCCCAAGAAAACTCCCAGGGATGGAATTCAAAAATATCCCAAATTTATCCCAAAATATCCCAAATTTATTCCAAAACATCCCAAAATATCCCAAATTTATCCCAAAATATCCCAAATTTATTCCAAAATATCCCAAATTTATCCCAAGAAATCTCAAATCGTTTCAAGGAATCTCAAATTCACCAAAAAAAATTTTTTAAAAAATCCCAAAATCCCAAAATTCCTCCTAGAAAAAACCCCCAGAAATGGAATTTAACTTTCATATTCTGCTCCTTGTCCCAAAAAAATCCCCAAAATTCCCCAAAATTCCCAAAAATTCCCCAAAATTCTCTGAAAATTCTCCAAAATTCCTTGGAAATTTCCCAAAATTTCCCCCCAAACCCTCCAAAAATTCCCAGAAAAATCCCCCAAAATTCCCTAAAACCCCAAAATTCCCCAGGAAAAAATCCAAACCTCCTGAAAATTCCCAAAAAATTCCCAAAAATCCCCAAAATTCTCGGGAAATTCCCAGAAATTCTCTCAAACCTCCGAGAAATTCCCAAAAAACTCAAAAATCCCGCCCAAAAAAACGCCCAAAATTGCAAAAATTACTCCAAAAATTCCGAAAAAAATCCCCAAAAAACCCCAAAAATTCCCAAAAACCCCCAAAAATTCCCAAAAAATCCCCCCAAAATTCCCAAAAATCCCCAAAAATTCCCAAAAATCCCCAAAAAATCCCAAAAATTCCCCAAAAATCCCCAAAAATTCCCAAAAACCCCCCAAAATTCCCAAAAAATCCCCAAAAATTCCCAAAATTCTCTCAAACAAGCCCCAGAATTTGCCGTGAAATTCCCAATTTCCTCCTCCTGTTTAATTCCCAGTTCATTCCCAGTTTATTCCCAGTTCATTCCCAGTTTATTCTCAAAAATTCCCAGTTCATTCCCAAAAATTCCCAGTTTATTCCCAGTTCATTCCCAGTTTATTCCCTGTTCATTCCCAGTTTATTCTCAAAAATTCCCAGTTCATTCCCAGTTCATTCCCGGTTCATTCTCAGTTCATTCCCAGTTTATTCCCAGTCCATTCCCAGTTCATTCCGGTTCATTCCCAGTTCATTCCCAGTTTATTCCCTGTTATTCCCAGTTTATTCCCTGTTATTCCCAGTTCATTCCCAGTTAATTCCCGGTTATTCCCAGTTTATTCCCGGTTGTTCCCGGTGCCCTGCCCCTCATTCCCGGTTATTCCCAGTTAATTCCCAGTTCATTCCCAGTTCATTCCCGGTTATTCCAGGTTCATTCCCAATTCATTCCCAGTTCACTCCCAGTTGTTCCCAGTGCCCTGCCCCTCATTCCCAGTTCATTCCCAGTTCATTCCGGGTTCATTCCCGGTTCATTCCCAGTTCATTCCCAGTTCATTCCCGGTTCATTCCCAGTTCACTCCCGGTTGATCCCGGTGCCCTGCCCCTCATTCCCAGTTAATTCCCAGTTCATTCCCAGTTTATTCCCGGTGCCCTGCCCCTCATTCCCAGTTCATTCCCAGTTCATTCCCAGTTTATTCCCGGTGCCCTGCCCCTCATTCCCAGTTCACCCCCAGTTCATTCCCAGTTCACTCCCAGTTTATTCCCGGTGCCCTGCCCCTCATTCCCGGTTATTCCCGATCCCTGCAGGCGTCCCCAGATCAATCCCGGCCATTCCCGGTGCCTCCCCCGCTCGTCCCGGGTCCATTCCCGGTTTACTCCCGGTTTATTCCCGTCATTCCCGGTTTATTCCCATTATTCCCATTCCATTCCCGTTATTCCTGTTCCATTCCTGTTATTCCTGTTCCATTCCCGTCATTCCCGGGTTTATTCCCGTTATTCCCGCTCCATTCCCGTTATTCCTGTTCCATTCCCGTCATTCCCGGTTTATTCCCGTTATTCCTGTTCCATCCCCGTTATTCCTGTTCCATTCCCGTTACTCCTGTTCCATTCCTGCTATTCCCGGTTTACTCCCGTTATTCCCAGGTTTATTCCCGTTCCATTCCCGTTATTCCCGGGTTTATTCTCACTCCATCCCCGTTATTCCCATTCCATTCCTGTTATTCCTGTTCCATTCCCGTTATTTCCAGGTTTATTCTCAACCCATTCCCGTTCCATTCCTGTTATTCCTGTTCCATTCCCGTTATTCCCGGGTTTATTCCCAGTCCATTCCCGTTCCATTCCCGTTATTCCTGTTCCATTCCCGTTATTCCCGGGTTTATTCCCAATCCATTCCCGTTCCATCCCCGTTATTCCCGTTCCATTCCCGTTATTCCCAGGTTCATTCCCGTTCCATTCCCGTCATTCCCGTCACTCCCGCTCCATTCCCGGTGTATTCCTGCTCCCTTCTGGGTCCCTCCCGTTATTCCCGCTCCATTCCTGTTCCATTCCCGTTATTCCCGGTGTATTCCCGTTATTCCCGCTCCATTCCCGGTGTATTCCCGCTCCGTTCCTGCTCCACTCCCGTTACTCCCGTTGTTCCCGTTATTCCCAGTGTACTTCTGCTATTCCTGTTCCATTCCCATCATTCCCAGTTTACTCCCACTCCATTCCAGTCATTCCCGTTATTCCCGTTCCATTCCCGTTATTCCCGGTTTATTCCCGTTATTCCCGCTCCATTCCCGTTATTCCCATTCCATTCCCGTTACTCCCGGTTTACTCCCGGTTTATTCCCGTTATTCCTGCTCCATTCCCGTTATTCCTGTTCCATTCCTGTTACTCCCGGTTTATTCCCACTCCATTCCCGTTCTGTTCCCGTTATTCCCACTCCATTCCCGTTATTCCTGGGTTTATTCCAGTTATTCCCAGTTTACTCCCGGTTTATTCCGTTATTCCTGTTCCATTCCCGTTATTGCCACTCCATTCCCGTTATTCCTGGGTTTATTCCCGTTATTCTCAGTTTACTCCCGGTTTATTCCAGCTCCATTCCCGTTATTCCCAGGTTCATTCCCGTTCCATTCCCGTCATTCCCGGTTTACTCCCGTTCCATTCCCGCTATTCCTGTTCCATTCCCGCTATTCCCGGTTTACTCCCGGTTTATTCCAGCTCCATTCCCATTCCATCCCCGTTATTCCCGCTCCACTCCCGTTATTCCCGCTCCACTCCCGTTATTCCCGCTCCGCTCCCGTTATTCCCGTTCCGCTCCCGTTATTCCCTCTCCACTCCCGTTATTCCCGCTCCACTCCCGTTATTCCCGTTCCGCTCCCGTTATTCCCGCTCCGTTCCAGTTATTCCCGCTCCATTCCAGTTATTCCCGCTCCGTTCCCGTCACTCCCGCTCCATTCCAGTTATTCCCGCTCCCCTCCCGGTTTATTCCCGCTCCGTTCCCGTTCCCCCCGTTATCTTCTCTCCCCTCCGGTTATTCCCGTTCCCCCGCCATCCCCCTGCCCCGCCGCCGCTCCCGGTGCCCGGTGCCCCGCGGCTCACGGTGCGGGCCTGCCTCCGCAGCAGGTAGAGCACGAAACTCCAGAGTTTGGCGGCGAAGGCCACGAAGGAGCGGAGGCCGAGCAGGCACTGGCTGCGCATCATCCCGCTGCGGCCGCCCCCGCCCGCGGCCGCGCCGCGCCCCAGCTCCGCCAGCTCCGGTGCCGCTGCCGGTGCCGGTACCGGGGGGGTCCCGGCGGGTCCCGCCGCTCCCGCGGGTCCCTCCCGGCCCTCAGCGGGTCCCGGCCCTCAGCGGGGCTCGGCCGCCAGCGCCGCCATGGCCGCCATCGCCCGGGGGCGCTTCCGGTGCCAGCGCTTCCGGGGCACGCACGGGGGGGCGGGGCCACGCACGAGGGGCGGGGCCAGACAACACGACCGCGATTAGGGGCGTGGCTTAAACGCTTCGGTAATAACGGTTAAACGGAGGGGTTGTGTTGAGGGGCGGGGTTATGCAAATGAGAGGATGATTGACAGTTTGTAGACCCATCAGTGATTCACTTGTTTATGTAAATTAGGGGGCGTGGTCTCTTTTATTGGAGTAAATAGCCACGTGTGATTGACAGTTTTATGTAAATTAGGGGGCGTGGTCTCTTTTATTGGAGTAAATGACCAAAAGTGTGATTGACAGTTTTATGTAAATTAGGGGGCGTGGTCTCTTTTATTGGAGTACATAGCCAAGTGTGATTGACAGTTTTATGTAAATTAGGGGGCGTGGTCTCTTTTATTGGAGTAAATAGCCAAGTGTGATTGACAGTTTTAATGTAAATTAGGGGCGTGGTCTCTTTATTGGAGCAAATAGCCAAAGTGTGATTGACAGTTTTATGTAAATTAGGGGCGTGATCTCTTATTGGAGTACATAGCCAAGTGTGATTGACAGCTTTATGTAAATTAGGGGGCGTGGTCTCTGCCACTGGAGCTGCTAAGGGAAAGTGATTGACAGCTTTATGCAAATTGGGGCGTGGGGGCGGTGTTGCCTTATGCAAATTTATGTAAATTAACTGACACATTAGTCATAATTAAATGTTTTACTTATGCAAATTAGGGTGCAGGTTTACTTGTATTTAAATGAGGGGTGTGGTCCCCTCTTGAAGCTCCTCCCACCTCCCAAAATCGCGGGGTTTCACCCCAAAAATTGGGGATATTTCCCCCCCCCCAAAATTTGGGATTTTTCCAGAATAATTCAGGAATTTTTTCCTCAAAAATTTCGGATTTTTTCTACCTGAAACTTGAGGAATTTTCCCCCTAAAATTGGGATTTTTCCCCCTAAAATTTGGGATTTTTTTCCCTAAAATTGGGATTTTCCCCCCAAATTTGGGATTTTTCCCTTTAAAAATTTGGGATTTCCTCCCTTAAAAATTGAGAATTTTTTCCCCAAAAGTTCGGATTTTTTCTACCTGTAACTTGAGGAATTTTCCCCCTAAATTTGGGATTTTTTCCCCAAAATCTGGGCTTTTTCTCCAAAAATTTGGGGTTTTTTTCCCCAAAAATCTGGGATTTGTCTCCAAAAATTTGGGATTTTTTACCCCTAAAATTTGGGATTTTTCCCTCTAAAATTGGGATTTTTTCCCCCTTAAATTTGAGATTTTTTCCCTAAAATTGGGATTTTCCCCAAATATTTGGGATTTTCCCCAAAAATTTGGGATTTTTTCCCCAAAAATCACCACGGCACGGTGGGGGAGGTGCAGCTCCTTTATTGGGGTCCCAAAATTGGGATTTTTTTCCCAAAATATTTGGGATTTTTCCCCCCAAAAATTGGGATTTTTCCCCCAAAATTTGGGGGTCACAGGTCCAGGTCCTCGTCGGGGTCCTCGGGGTCCTCGGGGGGCGGCTCGGGGTCGTCCCTGGGGGAAATTTGGGGAAAATTTGGGGGATTTTGGGAAAATTTTAGAAATTAGGGGGTTTGAAGGAATTTAGGGGGATTTTTGGGAATTTTGGAAGGAATTTTAAGGATTTTTTAATGCAAATTTTGGGATTTTTTGGGAGGAAATTCAGGATTATTTTTGGAGGAAATTCAGGATTATTTTGGGTGTTTTTGGAAGGAAATTCAGGATTATTTTGGGGAGATTTTGGGAGGAAATTGAGAGTTTTTAATGTGGATTTTGAGTGATTTTGGGAGGAATTTTAGAGTTTTTTTAATGCAGATTTTGGGTGATTTTGGGAGGAAATTTAGGATTATTTTGGGAGGAATTCCAGGGTTGTTTGGGGTGTTTTTGGGAGGAAATTCAGGATTATTTTGGGAATAAATTCAGGATTATTTTGGTGATTTTTGGAGGAAATTCAGATTTCTTTTGGGAGGAAATTCAGGATTATTTTTGGAGGAATTCCAGGGTTATTTGGGGGTTTTTTTGGAGGAAATTGAGGATTATTTTGGGAATAAATTCAGGATTATTTTGGGTGATTTTTGGAGGAAATTCAGGATGATTTTGGGAGGTTTGGGAGAAAATTCAGGATGATTTTGGGAGGAAATTCATGATTATTTGGGGTGATTTTTGGAGGAAATTCAGGATATTTTGGGAGGAATTCGAGGGTTATTTGGGGTGATTTTGGGAGGAATTCCAGGGTTGTTTGAGGGGTTTTTGGGAGGAAGTTCAGGATTATTTGGGGTGATTTTTGGAGGAAATTCAGGATTATTTTGGGAGAAAATTGAGGATTATTTTGGGAATAAATTCAGGATTATTTTGGGTTATTTTTGGAGGAAATTCAGGATTATTTTGGGTGGTTTGGGAGGAAATTCAGGATGATTTTGGGAGGAAATTCAGGATTATTTGGGGTGATTTTTGGAGGAAATTCAGGGTTATTTTAGGAATAAATTCAGGATTATTTTGGAGGATTTTTGGAGGAAATTCAGGATGATTTTGGGAGGAAATTCAGGATTATTTGGGGGTGATTTTTGGAGGAAATTCAGGATGATTTTGGGGTGATTTTGGGAGGAAATTCAGGATGATTTTGGGAAGAATTCCAGGGTTGTTTGGGGAGTTTTTGCGAAGAAATTCAGGATTATTTGGGGTGATTTTTGGAAGAAATTCAGGATGATTTTAGGAATAAATTCAGGATTATTTTGGGGGATTTTGGGAGGAAATTCAGGATTATTTTGGGAGAAAATTGAGGATTATTTTGGGAATAAATTCAGGATTATTTTGGGTTATTTTTGGCGGAAATTCAGGATTATTTTGAGTGGTTTGGGAGAAAATTCAGAATTATTTTGGGTTATTTGGGGTGATTTTGGGAGGAATCCCAGTGTTGTTTGGGGTGGTTTTGGGAGGAAATTCAGGATTATTTGGGGTGATTTTTGGGGGAAATTCAGGATGATTTTGGGAGGAAATTCAGGATGATTTTGGGGGGATTTGGGGAGGAAATTCAGGGTTATTTTAGGAATAAATTCAGGATTATTTTGGGGGATTTTGGGAGGAAATTCAGGATGATTTTGGGGAAATTCAGGATGATTCTGGGAATAAATTCAGGATTATTTGGGGTGATTTTTGGAGGAAATTCAGGGTTATTTTAGGAATAAATTCAGGATGATTCTGGGGGATTTTGGGAATAAATTCAGGATGATTTGGGGGATTTTGGGAGGAAATTCAGGATTATTTGGGAGATTTTGGGAGGAAATTCAGGATGATTCTGGGAGGAATTCCAGGGGTTTTGGGGCAGGACTCACCTGGGCAGGTACGGGGGGGGCAGCGCCGCCCTCGCCCCCCGCTCGGCCCCCGACAGCCCCAGGCGGAAGGTCAGGGGGGCCACGCCCACTTTGGGGGCATTTTGGGCATTTTGGGGGCGTTTGGGGGGGGCTGGGGCAGGGGGGGCCCCAGGGAGCCGTCGGGGAGGAGGGAGAAAAACTCCTGGGGGAGGGGAGAGAGGCCAAAATCAGCCCAAATTCAGCCCAAAATATAAAAAATTCAACCCAAAATCAGCCAAAATTAAACCTAAAATCAGCCCAAAATATAGCCAAAAATTAAACCCAAAATATAGCAAAGAATTAAACCCAAAATATAGCCAAAAATTAAACCCAAAATATAGCAAAGAATTAAACCCAAAATCAGCCAAAATCAGCCCCAAATCCAGCCAAAAATACAAATAAAATCAGCCCAAAATTAACCACAAATCGGCCAAAAATTAAACCCAAAATATAGCAAAAAATTAAACCCAAAATCAGTCAAAATCAGCCCAAAATCTAGCCAAAAATACAAACAAAATCAGCCCAAAATTAAACACAAATCAGCCCAAAATTAAACCCAAATCAGCCCAAAATCAGCCCAAAATACAAACAAAATCAGCCCAAAATTAAATCCAAATCAGCCCAAAATATAAAAACTTCAACCCAAATCAGCCCAAAATTAAAGCCAAAATCAGCCCAAAATTAAACCCAAAATCAGCCAAAATCAGCCCAAAATACAAACAAAAATACAAACAAAATCAGCCCAAAATTAAAGCCAAATCAACTAAAATCAAACCCCAAATCAGTCCAAATATGGCCAAAATACAGCCCAAAATTAAACCCAAAATCAGCCCAAAATTAAACCCAAAATCAGCCCAAATCAGCCCAAAATTAAATCCAAAATCAGCTAAAATCAAACCCAAAATCAGCTAAAATACAAACAGAAATACAACCGAAAATACAAACAAAATCAGCCAAAATTCAACCCAAAATCAGCTAAAAATTCACCCAAAATTCACTCAAAATCCCCCCAGGACGCCTGAAAATTCCCCAGATCCCCTCAAGACCTTCCCAAAATCCCCCAGGACCCCCCAAAACCTCCCCAAATTCTTCCAAAATCCCACAGGTCCCCCCAAAATCCCCCCCAAACATCCCAAAAATTCTCCCAGGAAACCCCAAAATTCCTCCAGGATCCCCAAACCTCCCCAAATTCACCCCAGGACCCCCAAAATCTCCCAGGTCCCCCAAAAATCCCCCCAGGACCCCCAAAATTCCTCCAGGACCCCCAAAATCCCCCAGGACCCCCAAAATCCCCAGGACCCCCCAAAATTCTCCAGGACCCCCAAAATCCCCCAGGACCCCCAAAATCCCCCAGGACCCCCAAAATCCCCCAGGTCCCCCAAAAATCCCCCCCAGGACCCCCCAAAATTCCTCCAGGACCCCCAAAATTCCTCCAGGACCCCCTAAAATCCCCCAGGACCCCCCAAAATCCCCCAGGACCCCCAAAATTCCTCCAGGACTCCCCAAAATCCCCCAGGACCCCCCAAAATCCCCCCAGGACCCCCCAAAATTCCTCCAGGACCCCCAAAATCCCCCAGGTCCCCCCAAAAATCCCCCAGGACCCCCCAAAATCCCCCCAGGACCCCCCAAAATTCCTCCAGGACCCCCAAAATCTCCCCAGGTCCCCCCAAAAATCCCCCCAGGACCCCCAAAATCCCCCAGGACCCCCCCAAAATCCCCCCCAGGACCCCCCAAAATTCCTCCAGGACCCCCAAAATCCCCCCAGGACCCCCAAAATTCCTCCAGGACCCCCAAAATCCCCCCAGGACCCCCAAAATCCCCCAGGACCCCCCAAATTCTTCCAGGACCCCCAAAATCCCCCTAGGACCCCCAAAAATCCCCCAGGACCCCCCAGTTCCCACCTGCAGGGGCCCCCCCGGGTTTAGGGGTCCTCAGCAGCTGCAGCCCCCGGGGGCTCCGGGGTCTCGGGGGCCCCCAGGAGCAGCTGGGCCCGGGCCAGAGCCCCCAGAGCCCCCAGGACCCCCGGGGGTGCAGCTCCTGGTGCAGCAGCGCCACAATTCGGGGAGGGGGCTCTGGGGGAGCCCCAAAATCCGAGTTCAAACCGGGCAGAACGGGAAAAAAACTGCCCCAAAATCCTCCCCAGGATGTTCAAAATCCCAAAATCATCCCCAAAATCCTTCCCAGGAGCCCCAAAATCCCAAAATCCTCCCCCAAATCCCCCTCAGGACCCCCAAAATCATCCCCAAAATCCCCCAGGATCCCCCAAAATCCTCCCCAAAATCCCAAAATCCTCCCCAAAATCCCAAAATCCTCCCCCAAAATCCCCTCAGGACCCCCAAAATCCTCCCCAAATCCTCCCCAGGACCCCTCAAATCCCCAAAATCCCCTCAGGATCCCCCAAAATCCCAAAATCCTCCCCCAAAATCATCCCCAAAATCCCTTTCAGGACCCCCCCAAATCTCCAAAATCCCCTCAGGACCCCCAAAATCATCCCCAAAATCCTCCCCAAAATCCCCCCAGGACCCCCAAAATCCCAAAATCCTCCCCAAAATCCCCCCAGGACCCCCAAAATCCCCAAAATCCTCCCCAAAATCCCCCTCAGGACCCTCCCCCACAAATCCCCAAAATCCCCTCAGGATCCCCAAAATCCTCCCCAATCCCCCCAAAACTCCCCAAAATTTCCCCAAATGCCCCCAAAATCCCCAAAATTCCCCCAAAGTCCCCCCAAATCTCCCCAAATCCCTAAAATTCCCCCAAAATTCCCCCAAATCCCCAAATTTTCCCCAAATCCCCCCAAAATTCCCAAAAATTTCCCCCAAATCCCCAAAATTCCCCCAAATCCGCCCCAAAATTTCCCCCAAATGCCCCTTAAAATTCCCCCAAACTCCCCCCCAAATCTGATAAAACTCTCCCAAATTTCCCAAATCCCCCAAAATTCCCCTAAAATTCCCCCAAATCCCCCAAATTCTCCCAAATCTCCCCAAGTCTCCCCAAAATTCCCCCAAATCCCCAAAATCCCCAAAATCCCTCCAAATCTCCTCAAAATCCCTAAAATTCCCAAAATTCCCCCAAAATTCCCCCAAATCCGCTCAAATTCCCCAAAATTCCCTAAAATTCCCTCAAGTCTCCCCAAAATTCTCACAAATCTCCCCAAAATTCCCCAAGAATTCCCCAAAACTCCCCTAAAATTCCCAGAATTTCCTCAAATCCCCAAAATTCCCCAGGTCCCCCAAATCCCCCAAAATTCCCCAAATCATCCCCAAAATTCCCCAAAATGCCCCCAAATTCCCCTCAAATCCTAAAATCTCTCAAATCCCCCAAAATTCCCCAAATTCCCCAAAATTCCCTCAAATCTCTAAAATCCCCAAAATTCCCAAAATCCCCCTAAAATTCCTCTCAATCCCCCAAAACTCCCAAAATTTCCCCAAATGCCCCCAAGATCCCCAAATTTCCCGAAATCCCCCAAGAATTCCCCTAAAATTCCCCAAATTCCCAAATTCCCTCAAATCCCCCAAATCCCCCAAATCTCCCCAAATCCCCTTAAATTCCCCAAATCTCCTCAAAATCCCCCAAATCTAAAATTCCCCAAAATTCCCAAGAATTCCCCTAAAATTCCCCAAAATCCCCTAAAACCCCCAAATCTCCCTTAAATCCCCCAAAATTCCCATAAATCTCCCCAAAACTTTCCCAGACTCCCCAAACCCCCAAAAATTCCCAAAATTCCCCAAACCCCCCAACTCCCCCCGCCCCTCCCCCTCACCGTGGGCGCGCCCCCCGCCCAGCAGCGCCCCCAGCTGGCGGCACAGGTGGGGAGGGGCTCTGAGCAGGGCCCAGCTCAGCGAGTCCAGCACGAGCGTGCGGTGGGGGAGGGGGCAGTGCCCCCAGGAGCCCCCCCGGGCAGTGGGGACCCCGGCCCAGCCACAGCAGGGGGTCCCCAAAAACATCCCAGAACTGCAGCCTGGGGGGGAGGGGATTAGAGGGGATTTGGGGGAATTTGGGGAATTTTGGGGGATTTGGGGAATTTGGGGAAATTTTGGGAAGATTTTGGGGAATTTTGGGGAATTCTTGGGGGATTTGGGGGATTTGGGGAAATTTGGGGAGATTTTGGGGGATTTTGGGGAATTTGGGGGATTTTGGGAATTTTGGGGAATTTTGGGGAATTTGGGGGATTTGGGGATTTGGGGAATTTGGGGGATTTGGGGGATTTGGGGAATTTGGGAAATTTTAGAGAAATTTTGGGGGAATTTGGGAATTTGGGGGATTTGGGGTGATTTGGGGAGATTTTGGAAGATTTTGGGGAATTTGGGGGCTGTGGGGGTCTTAGGAGATTTTGGGGAATTTTGGGAAATTTGGGGGATTTTGGGGAGATTTGGGGATTTTGGGAAAATTTGGGGGATTTGGGGAGATTTTGGGGGATTTGGGGAATTTGGGGGTGATTTGGGGAGATTTTGGAAGATTTGGGGGAATTTGGGGGATTTGTGGGGGTCTTAGGAGATTTTGGGGGAATTTGGGAAATTTTGGGGGATTTTGGGGGATTTGGAAGATTTGGGGTAATTTGGGGGATTTGGGGGAATTTGGGGGTGATTTGGGGGATTTTAGAAGATTTGGGGAGATTTGGGGGTTTGAGGGGTCTTAGGGGATTTTGGGGAATTTTGGGAAATGTTTGAAATTTTGGGGGATTTTAAGGATTTGGTGAGATTTGGGGGATTCAGAAAGATTTGGGGAAATTTTGGGGGATTTTGGGAGATTTTGGGGGATTTTGGGAAATTTGGGGGGATTTTGGACGATTTGGGGAGATTTGGGGGATTTTGGGGGCTTGAGAGGGTCTTAGGGGGATTTTGGGGGAATTTTGGGAAATTTTACGAAATTTTGGGGAGATTTTGGGGGGTTTGGGGGTTTGAAAGGGTCTTAGGGGGATTTTGGGGGATTAAAAGATTTTGGGGGGACTGGGGAATTTTGGGGGATTTGAGGATTTTGGGAAATTTGGGGAGAATTTGGGGAATTTTGGGGTGATTTGGGGAAATTTTTGGGGGCATTTGGGGAGAATTTGGGGGATTTGGGAATTTTTTGGGAGTTTTGGGGGAATTAAAGGATTTTGGGGCAAATTTGAGGGATTTTGGGGATATTTTGGGGAATTTGGGGGATTTTGGGGAATTTTTGGGGAGTTTTGGGGGATTTGAGAAAATTAAAGGATTTTGAGGAGATTTGGAGAAATTAATGAAATTGGGGGGGTTTTGGGTGATTTTTAGGTGTTTTTGGGTATTTTTTAGGGATTTTTGGGCGGTTTTTGGGTGTTTTTGGGTTTTTGGGGTGTTTTGGGTATTTTTAAGGTGTGTTGGGGTTTTTTGGGTGATTTTGGGCATTTTTGGGTGATTTTGGGCCTTTTCGGATGTTTTTAGGGATTTTGGGTGTTTTTTGGGTATTTTTAAGGTGTTTTGGGTATTTTTAAGGTGTTTAGGGTATTTTTGGGTATTTTTGGGGTATTTTGGGGGTTTTTTGTGTATTTTGGGGTATTTTGGGGTGATTTTGGGTGATTTTGGGCATTTTCGGGGTGTTTTTAGGTATTTTTAAGGTGTTTTGGGTTTTTTGGGGTATTTTTGGGCAATTTTGAGTATTTTTTGGGTATTTTTTGGATATTTTGGGGTTTTTTGTGTATTTTAGGGTATTTTGGGGCATTTTTGGGTGATTTTGGGCATTTTTGGGGTGTTTTTGGGTATTTTTAAGGTGTTTTGGGGTTTTTTGGGTATTTTTGGGCGATTTTGGGTATTTTTTGTGTATTTTGGGGGCTTTTTGTGTATTTTGGGGCATTTTTGGATGATTTTGAGCATTTTTGGGGTGATTTACGGGCGTTTTTTTAGGATGTTTTTAAGGTATTTTTGGGCGTTTTTTTGGCTGTTTTTAAGGTATTTTGGGTGTTTTTTGGGTATTTTGGGGGGGGTTTTAGGTATTTTTGGGAATTTTGGGTATTTTTGGGTAGTTTTGGGGTGTTTTTTGGGTGTTTTTGGCCCCCACTCACCGCTCCCTCACGCTGGGGCTCAGCCCCACCTGGAACTGCTCCCGGGCACCTCCAGCAGCACCACGAGCACCTGCTCGGCCCTGGGGAGGCTCAGAGACCCCAAAAAACCCAAAAATCCCCAAAAACCCCAAAAACCACCCCAAAACCACCAAAATTCCTAAAAAACAAAAAAACCCACCCCAAAAACCCCCAAAACCCCAAAAAACACCCAAAAATCCTCAAAAACTCCCTCAACTCCTCCACCAGCACCTGCTCGGCCCTGGGGAGGCTCAGAGACCCCAAAACCCCAAAACCCAAAAACCACCCCAAAACCACCAAAATTCCTAAAAACAAAAACCCACCCTAAAACCCCAAAACCCCAAAAACACCCAAAAATCCTCAAAAACTCCTCAACTCCTCCACCAGCACCTGCTCGGCTTCAAGGGGGCTCAGAGACCCCAAAAACCCCAAAAATCCCCCAAAAACCCCAAAAACCCCAAAAACCACCCCAAACCCACCAAATAACCCAAAACCCCCAAAAAACCACCCAAAAAACCCCCAAAAACCCCAAAAATCACCCCATAAAAATCCCCAAAACCTCCCCTAACTCCCCCACCAGCACCTGCTCAGCCCTGGGGGAGGCTCAGAGACCCAAAAAACCTCAAAAATCCCAAAAAACCACCCCAAAAAACCCAAAAAACCCAAAAACCTAAAAAACAAAAAAAATCACCCCAAAAACCCCAAAAACACCCAAAAAATCCCCAAAACTCCCTCAACTCCTCCACGAGCACCTGCTCGGCCCTGGGCGGGGCTCAGAGACCCAAAAACCCCAAAAACCCAAAAACCCACCCCAAAAATTCCAAATAACCCAAAAACCACTCCAAAAACCCAAAAGAAACCCAAAAACCCCAAAAAACACCCAAAAATCCCCAAAACCTCCCTCAACTCCCCCACCAGCACCTGCTTGGCCCTGGGGGGGGCTCGGAGACCCCAAAAAAACCCCAAAAAACCACCCAAAAACCCCAAAAATCCCCCAAATCCCCAAAAATCCTAAAAAAACCAAAAAAATCACCCCAAAAACCCCAAAAACACCCAAAAATCCCCAAAACTCCCTCAATTCCCCCACCAGCACCTGCTCGGCCCTGGGAGGTCTGGGGGGGCTCAGAGACCCCAAAAACCCCAAAAAACCCCAAAAACCCTACAAAATCCCCCTAAAACTCTCCAAAATCCCCCAAAATTCTCTAAAAAATCCTAAAATTAAAAAAAAAATCCCAAAAATTCCCATAATCCCCCCAAAAAATCCCCCAAATTCCCCCAAAATTCCCTAAAATTCCCCCAAAATTCCTAAAACATCCCAAAATCCCCCAAATTCCCCCCAAATTTCCTAAAAAAACCCAAAATTCCCCCAAATCCCCCAAAAAATCCTAAAGTCCCTCAAAATCTCCGGAAATCCCCCCAAAATTCCCTAAAAAAATCCCAAATTCACCCCAAAATTCCCTAAAATTCCCCCAAAATTCCCTAAAATTCCCCCAAAATTCCCTAAAATTCCCCAAAATCCCCCAAATTTCCTAAAAAATCCCAAAATTCCCAAAATTCCCCCAAATCCCCCCGGCCTCACCTGCTCACGGCCTCGCTCGCCAGCGCCCTCAGGACGCTCCGCCCCTCGGACTCGGCGCTGTCTGAGGGGAAAAATCCCAAAAATTTCCCCAAATTCTCAAAAAAACCCCAAAATTTCCCTTCGCCCCCAAATCCCACCCGGGATCCCCCAAATTCCCCAAAATCCGCCTCAAAAAATCCCCAAATTCCCCTCAGTCCTTCCCCACCCCGATTTCAACTAAAATCGCAAAATTCCTTCAAATCTCCCCAAAAATCCCCAAAATTCCCTCCAGATCCCACATCCCGCACCTCCAGCAGCCCCCAAACCCCCGAAATCCCACAGAAATCCCAAAAAATCCCCCAAAATCCCACAAAAATCCCCCAAAAATCCCCAAAATCCCCCAAAAATCCCCAAAATCCCACAAAAATCCCCCAAAAATCCCCAAAATCCCCAAAAATCCCCAAAATCCCACAAATTCCCCTCAGTCCTTCCCCACCCCGATTTCAACTAAAATCGTAAAATTCCCTCAAATCTCCCCAAAAATCCCCAAAATTCCTCCAGATCCCACATCCCGCACTTCCAGCACCCCCAAACCCCCAAAATCCCACAAAATCCCAAAAATCCCCCAAAATCCCACGAAAATCCCCAAAATCCCCAAATTCCCCTCAGTCCTTCCCCACCCCGATTTCAACTAAAATTGCAAAATTCCTCAAATCTCCCCAAAAATCCCCAAAATTCCCTCCAGATCCCACATCCCGCACTTCCAGCACCCCCCAAACCCCCAAAATCCCACAAAAATCCCACAAAAATCCCAAAAATCCCACAAAAATCCCACAAAATCCCACAAAACCCCAAAATCCCACAAAAATCCCCCAAAAATCCCCGAAAATTCCCAAAATCCCCCTCAGTCACCCCCACCCCGATTTCAACTAAAATCGCAAAATTCCTTCAAATCTCCCCAAAAATCCCCAAAATTCCTCCCGATCCCACATCCCGCACTTCCAGCAGCCCCAAACCCCCAAAATCCCCCAAAAATCCCCAAAATCCCACAAAAATCCCCCAAAATCCCCAAAATCCCACAAAATCCCAAAAAATCCCCAAAATCCCACGAAAATCCCCAAAATCCCACAAATTCCCCCTCAGTCCTTCCCCACCCCGATTTCAACTAAAATCGCAAAATTCCTTCAAATCTCCCCAAAAATCCCCAAAATTCCTCCAGATCCCACATCCCGCACTTCCAGCAGCCCCCAAACCCCCAAAATCCCACAAAAATCCCAAAAATCCCCAAAATCCCACAAAAATCCCCCAAAAATCCCCAAATTCCCCTCAGTCCTTCCCCACCCCGATTTCAACTAAAATCATAAAATTCCTTCAAATCTCCCCAAAAATCCCCAAAATTCCTCCAGATCCCACATCCCGCACCTCCAGCACCCCCAAACCCCCAAAATCCCACAAAAATCTCCAAAAATCCCCAAAATCCCACAAAATCCCACAAAAATCCCCCAAAATCCCACAAAAATCCCCCAAAAGTCCCAAAATCCCACAAAACTCCCACAAAAATCCCCAAAATCCCCCAAATTCCCCCCAAATCCGCCTCACCCCTCACGAGCAGCAGCCCCCCGCCGCCCAGCGCCTCCAGCATGGTCGCGCGGCGCCTGCTGATGACGTCACGTACGGCCATGGGCGCCGCCATTTTCCCCCCTTGACACTGCCGTACGGAAATGGGCGCCGCCATGTTTGAGCCGGCTATTCTTGATGACGTATACAGTGCGGCGGGCGCGGCGGATATGACGTCATTGTACGGAACAGCGCGGCGCCATGTTGGATGGGTGACCGCGGTTTTGGGGGTTTTTGGGGGATTTTGGTCCTGCGTTGCGTTTTGCCTCAAATTAATTTTTTTTAAGGCGAAAAAGAGGCGAAGAGGGCGGAAAAAAGCGGCTCCGGGCCCGTCCCGCGCTGGGCGCCGCCATTGCCGCCTGAGGCGGGGTCACGTGATACCCGGCTGAGTCACGTGACAGAATCCGAATTTTGGGGGGAATTTGGGGATCCCTGGGTCAAATCCGCACTTGGAAGACGCCGCAAAAAAAAATAAAAAATAAACAAAAGCCACAAACCAAACACCCCTCCCAAAATTTTTTCCTTTTATTTCCATCCCGTACAAAATCATCGGCAAAAAAAATCCCCGCGGGGTTTTTCTGAGGGTGGCCTCCCAAATCGGGGAGGGGTCCCGGCACCGGCGAAAGGGGAAAGAGAAAATAAAAAAACAAAATTGGGGGAGAGGGGGAGGGGGAAAAAACCGAATTTTGGAAGTGGGGGAGGGGGGAATTAAAAAAACAAAATTTGGGGGAGGGGCGGTCGGTGGTGGGGGTCTCAGACGTACTCGCGGGAGCTGGGGGGGCCCTTGGGGGGGGTCTTGGCCCGGGGGTACCCCCGGGGGGCCGCGCGCGCCCCGCCCCCCCCGCAGGAGCAGCCGGAGGAGGCGAGAAGGGACCCCCCGAGCAGCGCCAGGGCCGAGCCCGCCCAGCCCAGGAACAGCGCCGAGCCGAACTCGAACCTGGGGAGGGAAAAAATCAGTGAGGGAGATCGGAAATGTGCAAAAACATATCCTAGAATGGCAAAAAACCCGACCAGAATATCCCAAAATATCCCAAAACAGCAAAAAACCCGACCAGGATAACCCAAAATATCCCAAATTTAACCCAATTTAACCCCAGCCCCAGCCCAGGAACAGCCCCGAGCCGAACTCGAACCTGTGGAAGGAAATTCGGGGTCAGGGAGATCGGAAATGTCCAAAAACATATCCTAGAATAGCAAAAAACCCCACCAGGATATCCCAAAATAGCAAAAAACCCAACCAGAATATCCCAAAATATCCCAAATTTAACCCAATTTAACCCCAGCCCCAGCCCAGGAACAGCCCCGAGCCGAACTCGAACCTGCGGGGGGAAATAATCAGTGAGAGAGATCGGAAATGTCAAAAAAATATCCCAAAATAGCAAAAAACCCGACCAGGATATCCCAAAATATCCCAAATTTAACACAAATTAACCCCAGCCCCAGCCCAGGAACAGCCCCGAGCCGAACTCGAACCTGTGGAAGGAAATTCGGGGTCAGGGAGATCGGAAATGTCCAAAAACATATCCTAGAATAGCAAAAAACCCGACCAGAATATCCCAAAATAGCAAAAAAATCCACTCAAAATAACCCCAAATATCCAAAAATGAACCCAAAATATCCCAGAATAGCAAAAAACCCAACCAGGATATCCCAGAATAGCAAAAATCCCGACCAGGATATCCCAAAATATTCCAAAACAGCAAAGAATTTGCTCTGAATAACCCAAAATATCCAAAAATTGACCAAAAATATCCCAAAATAGCAAAAAATCCGACCAGGATATCCCAAATTTTCCAAAATAGCAAAAAATCCACTCTGAATAACCCAAAATATCCAAAAATGAACCCAAAATATCCCAAAATAGCAAAAAACCCGACCAGAATAACCCAAAATATCCAAAAATTGACCAAAAATATCCCAGAATAGCAAAAAACCCAGCCAGGATATCCCAGAATATCCAAAAATAGTAAAAAACCCGACCAGGATATCCCAAATTTTCCCAAAATAGCAAAATATCCGCTCTGAATAACCCAAAATATCCAAAAATGAACCCAAAATGTCCCAAAATACCAAAAAAACCCGACCAGGATATCCCAAATTTTCCCAAAATAGCAAAAAATCCGCTCTGAATAACCCAAAATATCCCGAAATGAACCCAAAATAACAAAAATCACACTCTAAATAATCCCAAATACCCCGAAATTAACCCAAAAAATTCCCAAAATGAACCCAAAATTTCCAGAAATCAACCCAAAATATCCCAGAACAGCAAAAAATCTGCTCTGAATAACCCAAAATATCCAAAAATTGACCAAAAATATCCCAAAATAGTAAAAAACCTGACCAGAATAACCCAAAATATCCCAAAATTAACTCAAAATATCCCAAAATAGCAAAAAATTCGCTCTGAATAACCCAAAATATCCCAAAATTAACCAAAAATTTCCTGAAATGGACCCAAAATATCCCAAAATAGCAAAAAACCCAACAAGAATAACCCAAAATAGCCCAAAATGATCCCAAAAATCGCCCTAAAATCCCCAAAATCGCCCCCTAAAACCCCCCAAAATCACTAAAAAACCCCAAACCCCCCCAAAAAAACCCCAAAAATACAAAAATCACCAAAAAAATCATAAAATTCACCCAAAAAAACCCTAAAAATCACCCAAAAAAAACCCTAAAAATCACCTTAAAATCCACAAAAATCACCCCAAAATCCCCAAATTTCCCCCCAAAAACCCCAAAATTCCCGAACCCCAAAACTTCGGGATTTCACCCCAAAATCCATAAAATTCACCCAAAAAAACCCTAAAAATCACCTTAAAATCCACAAAAATCACCCCAAAATCCACAAAAATCATCCTAAAATCCCCAAATTTTGCCCCAAAATCCCCAAATTTCGCCCCAAAAATTCCCGAACCCCAAAACTTTGGGATTTCACCCCAAAATCCATAAAAGTCACCCAAAAACCGCTAAAAATCACCAAAAACCCTAAAAATAACCTTAAAATCCACAAAAATCACCTTAAAATCCCCAAACTTTGCCCCAAAATCCCCAAATTTCGCCCCAAAATTCCCAAAATTCCCGAACCCCAAAACTTCGGGATTTTACCCCAAAATCCATAAAATTCACCCCAAAAAACCCCTAAAAATCACCTTAAAATCCACAAAAATCGCCCCAAAATCCCCAAACTTTGCCCCAAAATCCCCAAATTTCGCCCCAAAACCGCTCCCCAAAAACCCCAAAATTTCCAGAAGTCCCCAAATTTGGGGTTTTCGCCCCAAATCCTCACTTGTAGTTGACGGGCACGGTGACGTCATAGAAGTTGGTGACGATCCTGTGGCCGTACCAGGAGCAGGCGACGAGCCCGAGCAGCCCTGGGAGCCAAAAATCCCCAAAATTCCCAAAAAATCCCAAAAAATCCCCAAAAATCCCAAAATCGGGAGGGGCCACCCCGAGATTGGGGGGGGAGGGGGAGGGGAAAGGGGATTTTGGGGGAAAAATGGGATTTTTTTTGGGGTGGAAAATGGGATTTTTGGGGTCTCTGGGGGTTTTTGGGGTTCCCAGTCCCATTTTCGGGGATCCCCGCTGTATTTTCGGGGTTCCCAAACTCATTTTCGGGGGTCTCAAACCCATTTTCAGGGGTTCCAGTCCCATTTTTGGGGGTCCCAATCCCATTTTCGGGGGTCCCAAACCCATTTTGGGGTGTCCCAAACCCATTTTCGGGGGTCCCAATCCAGTTTTCGAGGGTGCCCGCTGAATTTTCGGGGGTCCCAATCTAATTTTCGGGGGTCCCAATCCCATTTTCGGGGATCTCAAACCCATTTTCAGGGGTTCCAGTCCCGTTTTGGGGTCCCGTTGTATTTTCCGGGGTCCCAATCCCATTTTCGGGGGTCCCAAACCCATTTTGGGTGTCCCAGTCCCATTTTCGAGGGTCCCCGCTCTATTTTCGGGGGTTCCAATCCCATTTTCGGGGGTTCCAAACTCATTTTCGGGGGTCCCAATCCCATTTTCGGGGGTCCCAAACTCATTTTCGGGGGTCTCAAACCCATTTTCCGGGGTTCCAGTCCCGTTTTTGGGGTCCCGTTGTATTTTCGGGGGTCCCAAACCCATTTTCGGGGGTCCCAATCCCATTTTCGGGGGTCCCAATCCCATTTTCGGGGTTCCCAAACCCATTTTCGGGGGTCCCTATCCCATTTTCGAGGGTCCCAATCCCATTTTCGGGGGTCCCAAACTCATTTTCGGGGGTCTCAAACCCATTTTTCGGGGTTTCAGTCCCGTTTTTGGGGTCCCGTTGTATTTTCGAGTATCCCAAACCCATTTTCGGGGGTCCGCGCTGCATTTTCGGGGTTCCCAAACCCATTTTCGGTGGTCCCAAACTCATTTTCGGGGTCCCAATCCCATTTTCAGGGGTCCCAAACCCATTTCCGGGGGTCCCCCGCCCATTTTCGGGGGTCCCGCTCACCTGCCAGGATGAAGAGCGTCCCCCCCGCCGCCGCCACTTTGGCTTTTTTTCGGGGGTCGTCGCCGCCGCAGCGCGTGCACTTCATCCCGCCCACGGCCGCGCCCAGCGCCAGCGGCCCCAGCACGGCCGAGAGCACCAGGAGGGCTCGGGTGGCCTGGAGGTGACCTGGGGACACGGGGGGACACGGGGGGTCACAGGGGGTCACACAGGGGTCACAGGGGGTCACAGGGGAAATTTAGGGGGTTTTGGGGGTCTGAGCCAGCGGCCCCAGCACGGCCGAGAGCACCAGGAGGGCCCGGGTGGCCTGGAGGTGACCTGGGGACACGGGGGGGACACGGGGGGGTCATAGGGGGGTCACAGAAGGGATTGGGGGGTCACAGGGGGTCACAGGGGAAATTTGGGGGGTTTTGGGGGTCTGAGCCAGCGGCCCCAGCACGGCCGAGAGCACCAGGAGGGCTTCGGGTGGCCTGGAGGTGACCTGGGGACACGGGGGGACACGGGGGGTCACGGGGGGTCACACAGGGGATCACAAGTCACGGGGGTCACAGGGGAAATTTAGGGGGTTTTGGGGGTCTGTGCCAGCGGCCCCAGCACGGCCGAGAGCACCAGGAGCGCCCGGGTGGCCTGGAGGTGACCTGGGGGACACGGGGGGACACGGGGGGGTCATGGGGGGTCACACAGGGGTCACAGGGGGGGTCACAGGGGAAATTTGGGGGGTTTGGGGGTCTGAGCCAGCGGCCCCAGCACCGGCCGAGAGCACCAGGAGGGCCCGGGTGGCCTGGAGGTGACCTGGGGACACGGGGGGACACGGGGGGATGACACGGGGTCACACAGGGGACACGGGGGGGTCACAGGGGGGTCACACAGAGGTCATACAGGGGGTCACAGGGGAAATTTGGGGGTTTTGGGGGTCTGAGCCAGCGTCCCCAGCACCCCCGAGAGCACCAGCAGCGCCCGGGTGGCCTGGAGGTGACCTGGGGACACGGGGGGGACACGGGGGGTCGCACAGAGGTCACACAGGGGACACGGGGGGTCACAGGGGGGTCACAGGGGGATTTGGGGGTGTTTACGGGGGTCTGTGCCAGCGGCCCCAGCACGGCCGAGAGCACCAGGAGGGCCCGGGTGGCCTGGAGGTGACCTGGGGACACGGGGGGACACGGGGGTCACACAGAGGTCACACAGGGGACACGGGGGGTCACAGGGGGTCACAGGGGGATTTGGGGGTCTGAGCCAGCGGCCCCATTTTGGGTGTCCTGGGCGGTCCTGCCGCTCCCCGGCGACAGTTGGTGACAATTGGTGGCAGTTGGTGACAATTGGTGGCAGTTGGTGGCACTTGGCTGCCGCTCCTTTATGGCCCTGGGGCGCCCTTTGGCCGCGGGCACGGCCCGAAACCGGGAGGGGACAGGGAGGGGACACGGACAGGGACAGGAGGGACAGGGAGGTGACAATGACAGCGACAATGACAGGGACAGGGAGGGACAGGGACAGGGACAGGGACAGGAGGGACAATGAAGGACAATGACAGGGACAGGGAGGGGACAGGAGGGGACAGAGACAGGGACAGGGAGGGACAATGACAGTGACAGGGACGGGGAGGGAGGGACAGGGACAGGGACAGGGAGGGGACAGAGACAGAGACAGGGAGGGGACAATGACAGTGACAGTGACAGGGACAGGGAGGGGACAGGGGACAGGGACAGGGACACAGTGACACCCCCAGTTCCCACCAATGGAGCTGCACTGAGTCCCCAAATGTCCCCAAAGCTCTGATCCCGTCGGTGTCACTGTCACAGCCCGACGTCCCCACTGTCCCCAATGTCCCCCAATGTCCCCAATGTCCCAAATCCCCCCAGTGTCCCCCAATGTCCCCAATGTCCCAAATGTCCCCCAGTGTCCCCAATGCCCCCAGTGTCCCCAAACCGCGATAACCCCAGTGTCCCCAGTGTCCCCAGTGTCCCCAGTGTCCCCAGTGTCCCCAGTGTCCCCAGTGTCCCCAGTGTCACCTGGCAGTGCCAGGATGGAGTCGTAGCTCTTGCACTGTAGCTGCCCCGTGCTGGTGCTGACGCAGCTCATCCACAGCCCCTTCATTGTCACCAGTGTCCCCAGTGTCCCCAAACCCCGATAATCCCCCAGTGTCCCCAGTATCCCCAGTATCCCCAGTATCCCCAGTGTCCCCAGTGTCCCCAGTGTCACCTGGCAGTGCCAGGATGGAGTCGTAGCTCTTGCACTGGAGCTGCCCCGTGCTGGTGCTGACACAGCTCATCCACAGCCCCTTCATTGTCACCAGTGTCACCAGTGTCCCCAAACCCTGATAACCCCAGTATCCCCAGTGTCCCCAGTATCCCCAGTATCCCCAGTGTCCCCAGTATCCCCAGTGTCCCCAGTGTCCCCAGTATCCCCAGTGTCCCCAGTGTCACCTGGCAGGGCCAGGATGGAGTCGTAGCTCTTGCACTGCAGCTGCCCGGTGCCGGTGCTGACACAGCTCATCCACAGCCCCTTCCATTGTCACCAGTGTCCCCAGTGTCCCCGATAACCCTAGTGTTACCCAGTGTCAGACCCCAGTGTCCCCAGTGTCCCCAGTGTCCCCAGTGTCCCCAGTGTCACTGTCACACCCCAGTGTCCCCAGTGTCACCTGGCAGTGCCAGGATGGAGTCGTAGCTCTTGCACTGCAGCTGCCCGGTGCTGGTGCTGACGCAGCTCATCCACAGCCCCTTCCATTGTCACCAGTGTCCCCAGTGTCCCCAAACCCCGATAACCCCGGTGTCCCCAGTATCCCCAGTGTCCCCAGTGTCCCCAGTGTCCCCAGTATCCCCAGTGTCACCTGGCAGGGCCAGGATGGAGTCGTAGCTCTTGCACTGCAGCTGCCCGGTGCTGGTGCTGACACAGCTCATCCACAGCCCCTTCCATGTCACCAGCGCTGTGATGATGTTGTCCCCGGCGAAGGACGACACCTCCCACTGCGGCAGCGCCGCCGCTGCCACCAGCGCGGCCCAGCCGGCCAGGGCCAGGGCGAGTCCCAGCGCCTGCAGCCCGCCGTGCGCCATGCCCTGACCTGGATCGATCGTTATTGATCAGTATTGATTACCTATTGATTGGTATTGGTACCCTACTAACTGCTATTGGTACCCCACAGACACCCCATGGATCCCAGCCAGGGCCAGGGCGAGTCCCAGCGCCTGCAGCCCGCCGTGCGCCATGCCCTGACCTGGATCGATAGTTATTGATCAGTATTGATCAGTATTGATCGGTATTGGTACCCTATAGACTGCTATTGGTACCCTATTCACTGCTATTGGCACCCCACAGACACCCCATGGATCCCAGCCAGGCAGGGCCAGGGCGAGTCCCAGCGCCTGCAGCCCGCCGTGCGCCATGCCCGGACCTGTATTGATAGTTATTGATCAGTATTGATCGGTATTGATTGGTATTGATATCCTATTCACTGCTATTGGTACCCCACAGACACCCCATGGATCCCAGCCAGGCACGGCCAGGGCCAGGGCGAGTCCCAGCGCCTGCAGCCCGCCGTGCGCCATGCCCTGACCTGGATCGATAGTTATTGATCAGTATTGATCAGTATTGATCGGTATTGATCGGTATTGATCAGTATTGATTGGTATTGGTACCCTATTCACTGCTATTGGTACCCACAGACACCCCATGGATCCCCCATGGATCCCAGCCAGGGCCAGGGCGAGTCCCAGCGCCTGCAGCCCGCCGTGCGCCATCGCCTGACCTGGATCGATCAGTTATTGATCAGTATTGATCGGTATTGGTACTGTATTGGCACCTATTGATACCCTATTCACTGCTATTGGTACCCCACAGACACCCCATGGATCCCAGCCAGGCAGGGCCAGGGCGAGTCCCAGCGCCTGCAGCCCGCCGTGCGCCATGCCCTGACCTGTATTGATCAGTATTGATTAGCTATTGATCAGTATTGATCAGTATTGATCATTGATTGGTATTGATTGGTATTGATTGGTATTGATTGGTACTGATCAACTATTGGCACCCTATTGGTACCCCATTGATCAACACTGGTACCCCACAGACACCCTATGGATCCCAGTGCCTGCAGCCCCCGTGCGCCATTGCCAGGCCTGGGGGCACCTTATTGATTAGTATTGATACCCTATTGATCGCCTATTGATCCCTTATTGGTACCCTATATACACTCTATAGAACCCCGTGGATTTCTATGGGACCCTATAGAGACCCTGTGGGGGCCCTATGGGACCCCTGGCACCCCCTATAGATCCCCTATCGATCCCCTGTAGATCCCCTATAGATCCTTTATCGATCCCCTATTGATCCATTATAGATACTTTATAGATCCTTTATAGATTCTTTATAGATCCTTTATAGGATCCTATAGGTCCCCTATAGATCCCCTATAGATCTCCTATAGATCCACTATAGATCACCAATAGATCCCCTATAGATCACCAATAGATCACCAATATATCCCCATAGATCTCCTATAGATCCCCTTTATATCTCCTATTGATCCCCTATTGATCCTTCATAGATCCATTATAGATCCCCTATAGATTACTCTATAGATCTCCTGTAGAGCCTTTATAGATCTCCTATAGATCCCCTATAGATCCTTCATAGATCCCCTATAGATCCCTTCTAGATCCCCTATTGATCACCTGTAGGTCTCCTATAGATCCTTTACAGATCTCCTATAGATCCCTTATAGATCCTTCATAGATCCCCTACAGGTCCCTTCTAGATCCCCTATTGATCACCTGTAGGTCCCCTATGGATCCCCTATGGATCCTTTATAGATCCCCTGTAGATCCCATATAGATCCTCCATAGATCCCCTATAGATCCCCTACAGATCCCCTATAGATCACCGATAGATCCCCTATAGGTACCTTGTAGATCACCTGTAGATCCCCTATTGAGCCTCTATTAATCCCTTATAGATCCCCTATAGATCTCTTATTGATCCCCTATAGATCACCTCTACAATCCCGATAGGTCCTTGGTTGATCCCCATAGATCCCCTACAGATCATTTATCGATTTATAGATCCCCAATAGACCCTTCATGGATCCCAAATCGATCCCCTGTAGATCCCACATAGATCCTTTATAGATCCCCTATAGATCCCCAATTGATCTCAAATCAATCCCCTAATGACCCCCTATAGCCCCCAATTGATCCCTTATAGACCCTCCCCAACCGATCCCAAATCAATCAATCAATCAATCAATCAATCAATCCCCTATGGATCCCCTAGAGCCCCTGATCATTCCCTAACTGATTGATCCCTGATCGATCCCCAACAGCCCCTGATCGATCTCCAACTGATCGATCACCAATAGCCCCCGGTTGATCAGCTGTGCCCCCTATTGATCCCTGATCAATCAATCGCCTACAGCCACCAATCCCCAACAGATCCCCAATTAATTGATCCTCTGCAGATCCCTGATTGATCCCCAATGGCCCCCAATCGATCCCTGATCGATCCCCCGGCCCCACAGCCCCCGATCGACCCAAACTGATCCCAGATTGATCAGCTGATCCCAACCGATCCCCAACCAATCTCATATGGATCCCCTATAGCCCTGATTGATCCCTGATCGATCCCCTACAGACCCTCCCCAGCCCCTATTGATCCCAAACTGATCCCAAACTGATCAATCTCCTATGGATCCCCTATAGCCCTGATTGATCCCTGATCGATCCCCTACAGACCCTCCCCAGCCCCTATTGATCCCAAACCGATCCCAAACTGATCAATCCCCAATCAATCCCCAACCAATCAATGCCCTATGGATCCCCTATAGCCCTGATTGATCCCTAATTGATCCTCTACAGACCCTCCTCAGCCCCTATTGATCCCAAACCGATCTCCAGCTGATCCCAAACCAATCCCTGATCAATCCCCAACCCCAACCAATCAATCCCCTATCAGTCCCACCTGACCAATCCCTGATTGATCCCCGATCGAACCCCCGATCAATCCCCCAATCAATCCCCGATCAATCCCCAATCCCCCCATCAATCCCCTGATCAATCCCTAATTTCCCCGATCCATCCCCCGATCAATCCCTGATCAATCCCAATGATCGATCCCCATCTCCTGATCATTCCCACCCGATCAGTCCCCAATCAATCCCTGATCAATCCCCAATTCCCCCGATCAATCCCCCCGATCGATCCCTGATCGATCGCCCATCTCCCCGATCAATCCCGATCAATCCCCCCAATCAATCCCCGATCAATCCCCAATCCCCCCAATCAATCCCCCCCCGATCAATCCCCAATCAATCCCCAATCCTCCGATCAATCCCCAATCAATCCCTGATCAATCCCCAATTCCCCCCAATCAATTCCTGATCAATCCCCCATCAATCCCCCCGATCAATTCCTGATCAATCCCCAATCCCCAATCAATCCCCAATCAATCATGATCAATCCCTAAGCCCCTGATCAATCCCCCAATCAATCCCCGATCAATTCCTGATCAATCCCCCATCAATCCCCCCGATCAGTCCCCCATTGATCCCCCAATCAATCCCAATCCCCCCATCAATCCCTGATCAATCCCTAATCCCGATCAATCCCCTGATCAATCCTCGACGATCTCCCCGATCAATCCCCAATCCCACCAATCCCCCAATCCCATCCTGATCAATCCCCCAATCAATCCCCAGTCCGATCAATCCCCTCTAATCAGTCCACAATCAATCCCCAATCTCTGATCAATCCCCAATCAATCCCCTGATCAATTTCTATTGATCTCCTGATCAATCCCCAATCAATCCCCCCAATCCCCACAATCAATCCCAATCCCTAATCAGTCCCCGATCAATCCCCAATCCCCAATCCAATCTCCCCAATCAATCCCCCCTGATCAATCCTGATCATCCCCTGATCAATCCCCAATCAATCCCCTGATCAATCCCCCAATCAATCCCCAACTAATCCCCAGTCCGCCGATCAACCCCCTGATCAATCCCTACTCCCCGATCAATCCCCGATCAATCCCCAATCAATCCCTAATCAATTCCTCAATCCCCTGATCAATCCCCAATCAATCCCACAATCCCTCCGATCAATCCCCCGATCAATCTCAATCAATCTCAATCAATCCCCCCGATTAATCCCCAATCAATCCCCAATCCCCCGATCAATCCCCCGATCAATCCCCGATCGATCGCTTCCCGTGTCACCTCCAGCCCGGCGGGCGGCTCCAGGTGGGGTCGGGGGCAAAGGTGAGCGCACCTGTTCATAACGGCCCCGTGACGTCAGCGCTGACGTCACCAGCCCGCTCGGGGGGGTGACAAAGGGACAATAAAGGGGGGGGAGGGGCGGGGGGGGACAAGGGTCAGGGGTGGGGCGGGGACACGCCCGGGGGAGGGGAGGGTGGGGAGGGACGCGGAAATTGGGGAAACTGGGGAGATTTGGGGGGTCCTGAGGGAATTTGGGGGGTCCTGAGGGAATTTGGGGGTCCTGAGGAATTTTGGGGGAATTTTGGGAGGATTTGGGGGGGATTAGGAAGATTTGGGGGAATTTTGGGAGGATTTTGAAGATCCTGGGGAGATTTTGGGGGTCCTGGGTGGGATTTTGGAGGCTCTGGGGACTCTTGGAGAAATTTTGGGGGTTCTGGATGGGATTTGGGGAGATTTTGAGGGTCCTGCAGGGATTTTGGGGGTCCTGGGGGGATTTGAGGATGTTTGGGCAAGATTTGGGGGGATTTGGGGGGTCTCCAGGTGAATTTTTGGGTCCCAGGTAAATATTTGGGGTCCCCAGATGATTTTTGGGGATCCACTGGTGAATTTTGGGGTCCCCAGGTGATATTTTGGGGGTCCCCAGGTGATTTTTGGGGGTCTCCAGGTGAATTTTAGGGCTCCCAAGTCAATTTTTGGGGTCCCTAGATGATTTTTGGGGATCCCCAGGTGAAATTTGGGATCCCCAGGTATATTTTTGGGGTCTCCCGGTGAATTTTGGGGTCCCCTGGTGAATTTTTGGGGGTCCCCAGGTGACTTTTGGGATCCCCAGGTGAAATTTGGGGTCCCCAGGTGAATTTTTAGGGTCCCCAGGTAATTTTTGGGAATCTCCAGGTGAATTTTCTGGTCTCTAGGTAATTTTGGGGTCCCCAGGTCAATTTTGGGGTTCCCAGGTAAATTTTTGGGGGTCTCCAGGTGAATTTTGGGGTCCCCAGGTCAATTTTGGGGGTCTCCAGGTGATTTTTGGGAATCCCCAGGTGAATTTTTGGGGGTCCCTCCCCTCCCTCCTCCACCCATTCATAACGAGGAGTAATCGATGACGTCACCTGAAACCCGCCGGGCCACGCCCCCAGCGATGATTGACAGCTCGGTGATGAGGTGGGCGTGGTCTCATCGTAGCCACGCCCATTTCCGGCTGGGAAAGCCTCGCCCGGGAATGAAACAGAAACCGAAACTTTTGGGGGGATTTTGGGACCCCCCAACCCCGGGACCCCAAAATCCTCCCTGGAACCCCAAAATCCCCCTGGAACCCCAAAATCCTTCCTGGACCCCCAAAATCCCCCATGGGCCCCTCCAAAATCCCCCGGGGACCCCAAAATCCTTCCCGGGACCCCCCAAAATCCCCCCTGGGAGCCCCCAAACTCCCCCTGGGACCCAAAATCCCCCGGGACCCCAAAATCCTCCCTGGGACCCCCTAATATCCCCCCTGGGACCCAAAATCCCCCTGGGACCCCAAAATCCTTCCTGGGACCCCCCAAAATCCTTCCCGGGACCCCCAAAATCCACCCTGGAACCCCCCAAAGTCCCCTGGGACCCCCCAAAATCCTTCCTGGGACCCCCAAAATCCCCCATGGGCCCCCAAAATCCCCCCGGGACCCCAAAATCCTCCCTGGGACTCCCAAAATCCTTCCCGGGACTCCCAAAATCCTTCCCGGGACCCCAAAATCCCCCCTGGGACCCCCCCAAAATCCCCTGGGACCCCCCAAGATCCACCCCGGGACCCCAAAATCCTCCCTGGGACTCCAAAATTCCCCCGGGACCCCCCAAAATCTTCTCCAGGGACCCCAAATCACCCTCAGGACCCCAAATTTCCTCCCAAAGCCCCCCCGGGACCCCAAAATCCTTCCCAGGTCCCCCCAGGGATCCCAAAATCCCCAAATTTCCCCCCCCAGGATCCCCCAAAAACTCCGAGTCCTTTGGAGGTCTCAAGGCCACCACGGTGTCCCTTTATTTGGGGGGTCTCCGAGGCCGGGGGGGTCCCCAGGTGTGCCCAGGTGTGTTCAGGTGTGTCCCCAGGTGTGTTCAGGTGTGTCCCCAGGTGTGCCCAGAGTCTCTCAGCGATGTCCCCAAGATGCCACATCCCAAAAAAATCTCATTAAAATTCCATTTTTCCATCTCGAGGCTGTTCCAGGTGTCCCCAGGTGTCTCCAGGTGTTCCCAGGTGTGCCCAGAGTCTCTCAGCATTGTCCCCAAGGTGTCACATCCCATTGAAATCCCATTTCTCCACCTCGAGGCTGTTCCAGGTGTGTCCCCAGGTGTCCCCAGGTGTGCTCAGGTGTGCCCAGAGTCTCTCAACATTGTCCCCAAGGTGTCAAATCCCATTGAAATCCCATTTTTCCATCTCGAGGCTGTTCCAGGTGTGTCCCCAGGTGTGCCCAGGTGTGCTCAGGTGTGCCCAGAGTGTCTCAGCATTGTCCCCCAAGGTGTCAAATCCCAACCTGATCCCATTTTTCAGTCCCAAGGCTGTCCGCAGGTGTGTCCCCAGGTATCCCCAGGTGCGCCCCAGAGTCTCTCAATGAAGTCCCCAAGATGTCAAATCCCATTGAAATCCCATTTCTCCACCTCGAGGCCGTTCCAGGTGTGTCCCCAGATGTGCCCAGGTGTGCTCAGGTATCCCCAGGTGTGTCCCCAGGTGTGCCCAGGTGTCCCCAGGTATCCCCAGGTGTGCTCAGGTGTGCCCAGAGTCTCAGCATTGTCCCCAAGGTGTCACATCCCATTGAAATCCCATTGAAATCCCATTTCTCCATCTCGAGGCCGTTCCAGGTGTGTCCCCAGGTGTGCCCAGAGTCTCTCAGCAAAGTCCCCAAAGTGTCAAATCCCAATGAAATCCCATTTTTCCATCTCGAGGCCGTTCCAGGTGTGTCTCCAGGTGTCCCCAGGTGTGTCCAGGTGTGTTCCCAGGTATCCCCAGGTGTGCCCAGAGTCTCTCAACATTGTCCCTAAGGTGTCAAATCCCATTGAAATCCCATTGAAATCCCATTTCTCCACCTCGAGGCTGTTCCAGGTGTGTCCCCAGGTGTGCCCAGGTATCCTCAGATGGCCCCGGAGTCTCTCAGCGACGTCCCCAAGGTGTCACATCCCATTGAAATCCCATTGAAATCCCATTTCTCCATCTCGAGTCCGTTCCAGGTGTGTCCCCAGGTGTGCCCAGGTATCCCCAGGTGTGCCCAGAGTCTCTCAACATTGTCCCCAAGGTGTCCAATCCCATTGAAGTCTCATTGAAATGTCATTGAAATCCCATTTCTCCATCTCGAGGCTGTTCCAGGTGTGCCCAGGTGTCCCCAGGTGCGCCCAGGTGTGCTCAGGTGTGCCCAGAGTCTCTCAGCAACATCCCCAAGGTGTCAAATCCCATTGAAATCCCATTTCTCCATCTCGAGGCTGTTCCAGGTGTCCCCAGGTGTGCCCAGGTGTCCCCAGGTGCGCCCAGGTGTGCTCAGGTGTGCCCAGAGTCTCTCAGCAATGTCCCCAAGGTGTCAAATCCCATTGAAATCCCATTCGACAGTCTCAGGGCTGTCTCCAGGTGTCCCCAGGTGTGCCCAGGTGTGTCCCCAGGTGTGCCCAGGTGCGCCCAGGTGCGTCACTGCTCCAGCATCAGCTCGCAGCCCCGCGCCAGCTCGGCCAGGCGCCGCCGCGCGTAGTCCAGCCGGTTCAGCGCCAGCTGGCAGCTCTTGCGCGCCGCGTAGCTGGAGCCCTCGTGGGGCTGGCCCGTGGCCACCTGCGCAGGTGAGAGAACACCTGAGGCACCCCAAATGCACCTGAGAGCCCGAAAGCCTCTAAAAACACAACGGGGATTCCAAAAGTACCTGAAATCCCAATGGAACATTGTTAAAAATTCACCTGGAACCACAAAAAACTCACCTGGAGGGATCCAAACTCTCCTGGGCAGGTGAGAGACACACCTGAGGCACCCCAAATGCACCTGAGAGCCCGAAATCCTCTAAAAACACAACGGGGATCCCAAAGATACCTGAAATCCCAATTGGACATCTCTAAAAACTCATCTGGAACCGTGAAAAACTCACCTGGAGTGATCCAAACTCACCTGGAGTGATCCAAGCTCACCTGGGCAGGTGAGACACACCTGAGGCACCCCGGCACACCTGAGATAGCCCAAATACACCTGAGATACCCCAAAACCCCCCAAAACTCAACAGAACATCGTTAAAAACTCACCTGGAGTGATCCAAACTCACCTGGGCAGGTGAGAGACACACCTCAGGCACCCCAAATACACCTAAGATACCCCAAATACACCTGAAATACCCCAAATACACCTGAGATAACCCAAATGCACCTGAGATACCCCCAAACCCCCAAAAACTCAACGAAACATCGTTAAAAACTCACCTGGAGTGATCCAAACTCACCTGTGCAGGTGAGAGACACACCTGAGGCACCCCAACACACCTCAGAGCCTGAAATCCCCTAAAAACACAACGGGGATCCCAAAAGTACCTGAAATCCCAATTGGACATCGCTAAAAACTCATCTGGAACTGTGAAAAACTCACCTGAAGTGATCCAAACTCACCTGTGCAGGTGAGAGACACACCTGAGGCACCCCAACCCACCTGAGGCACCCCAAATACACCTGAGAGCCCGAAATCCTCTAAAAACACAACGGGGATCCCAAAAGTATCTGAAATCCCAATGGAACATCGCTAAAAACTCACCTGGAACCGTGAAAAACTCACCTGGAGTGATCCAAGCTCACCTGGGCAGGTGAGAGAACACCTGAGATACCCCAAATGCACCTGAAATACACCAAAACCCCCAAAAAACCCAAATTCCCAATGGAACATCACTAAAAACTCGCCTGGAGTGATCCAAACTCACCTGGGCAGGTGAGAGACACACCTGAGGCACCCCAACACACCTGAGATACCCCAAATGCACCTGAGAGCCCGAAATCCCCAAAAAACCCAAATTCCCAATGGAACATTGCAAAAAACTCACCTGGAACCGTGAAAAACTCACCTGGAGTGATCCAAACTCACCTGTGCAGGTGAGAAACACACCTGAGACACCCCAAATACACCTGAGATACCCCAAATGCACCTGAGATACCCCAAAACTCCCAAAACCACACATAGGATCCCCAAAACCCAAATTCCCAATGGAACATCGCAAAAACTCACCTGGAACCGTGAAAACTCACCTGGAGTGATCCAAACTTACCTGGGCAGGTGAGAGAACACCTGAGGCACCCCAAATACACCTGAGATACCCCAAATGCACCTGAGAGCCCGAAATCCCCAAAAACCCAAATTCCCAATGGAACATCGCTAAAAACTCACCTGGAACCGTGAAAAACTCACCTGGAGTGATCCAAACTCACCTGCACAGGTGAGAGACACACCTGAGACACCCCCAACACACCTGAGAGCCCGAAATCCCCCAAAAACACAACGAGGATCCCAAAAAACCCAAATTACCAATGGAACATTGCTAAAATCTCCCCTGGAGTGATCCAAACTCACCTGTGCAGGTGAGAAACACACCTGAGGCACCCCAACACACCTGAGATACCCCAAATGCACCTGAGATACCCCAAAATCCCCCAAAAACACACCTGGGATCCCCAAAAAATCCAAATTATCAATGGAACATTGTTAAAAATTCACCTGGAACCACAAAAAACTCACCTGGAGGGATCCAAACTCTGCTGGGCAGGTGAGACACACCTGAGGCACCCCAAATGCACCTGGGGACCTCCAAATTCCCACCTGGGACCCCCCAAAAACCCACCTGGGACCCCCCAAAAACCCACCTGAGACTGCCCAAATCCCACCTGGAACCCAAAATTCACCTGCACAGGTGAGGGACACACCCGAGAGCACAAAAATCTACCTGAGAACATCCAAAATACCCACCTGGGATCCCCCTGAACCCACCTGGGACCCCCAAAAATTGCCCAAATCCGCCCTGCCCCTCCCCCAAATGCCACCTGGGCCCCTCCCCCCGCTCACCTGGGTCAGGTAGCGGATCTGGGCCGAGAGCTCGGCCTCCACCTTGGCCACGGCGGCGCCGAACTGGGCGGCCTGGCGGTCCAGGTGTCGCTCCTGGGGCTTCTCCTTGGACAGCTCCAGGATCACCAGCCCTGGGGACACACCTGGGTCACACCTGGGCACACCTGGGGGCACACCTGAGCACACCTGGGCACACCTGGGGGCTGGGATACACCTGTGCACACCTGGCGGTCCAGGTGTCGCCCTGGGGCTTTCTCCTTGACAGCTCCAGGATCACCAGCCCTGGGGACACACCTGGGTCACACCTGGGGGCTGGGGAGCTATGATACACCTGGGGCACACCTGGGGATACACCTGGGAGCTGGGATACACCTGGGGCACACCTGGGGGGCTGGGATACACCTGGGGCACACCTGGCGGTCCAGGTGTCGCTCCTGGGGCTTCTCCTTGGACAGCTCCAGGATCACCAGCCCTGGGGACACACCTGGGTCACACCTGGGCACACCTGGGGCACACCTGGGGGCTGGGACACACCTGGGGACACACCTGAGCACACCTGAGGCACACCTGGGGGGCTGGGATACACCTGGGGCACACCTGGGCACACCTGGGGGGTTGGGATACACCTGGGGCACACGTGGGGGCTGGGATACACCTGGGGCACACCTGAGGCACACCTGGGGGGCTGGGATACACCTGGGGGGCTGGGATACACCTGGGCACACCTGGGGCACACCTGGGGCACACCTGGGGCACACCTGGGGTACACCTGGGGGCTGGGATACACCTGGGCACACCTGGGGCACACCTGGGCACACCTGGGGCACACCTGGGACCCGCCCCCGCTCTCCCATCGCTCTCCGGGGTCACCTGCGCGCTGACCACGCCCCCAGCCAGGCCACGCCCCCTTTTAAACCCGCCAACCACGGACCCCAGCCCACCGTCACCGTGGCAACCAAAGTCCCGCCCACTCCCAACCCGGAAGCGCTTCCCCGCGCCCCACCAAACCGCGGCTCCTCCCCCTCCCGCCGCGCCCCGGCCCCTCGGAGCGACCCCCGCCCCTGCCCCGCGGCCCCGCCCACCCGCGCTCTGCAGGGAGGCGCCGATTTCGCGCTCCAGCTCCTCCAGCGCCCGCAGCCGCTCGTTGGCCACGCCGAACCCCGCCATGCCGCCCGCGCCGCCACTTCCGCCTCCTCTGAGGCCGTTTCCGGTTCCCCTCAGCGATGGCAGCGCGGCGCTTCGATCGACGTGACAGGAAGCGCCCGCCAGGAGACGCTCTCGGTGGCTCCGCCCTCTCCGGCGGCCGCTCTACGTCATCTCAGTGGTTTCGGGTCCTCCAAGGCTGATTAGCATCACAAAACCGCCCAAAATCCGCTCCAAAACCGTCCGGAATCACCTCGAAATCGCTCCCGGCTCCATTCCAAGGGTTTATTCCCCACAGAGCCCCACAGCGTCCTCGGTTACCCTCAGACTCCGCCGGAGGGAGAACTCGACAGAGGGACTTAGGAAGAATTTTGTTGCATTTTATAGCGCCGCTGTCCAGGTCGCGCCACTCTCTGCATTTTCTTGAACTGATTTTATCCACGCCGCGCGCCTCATTGTGTTTTATAAATCTGTCTTAAAAGAAGACGGGAACATTTTCAGATTCTAGCGCTGCCCCGAGGCCCCGCCCCCTTTCCCTCACGAAACTCCGCCCCCTCCCTCACGCAGACCCCGCCCCCGTTTTTCCCGCGCTCCGCGCGGTGACGTCACCGTTTCGCGCCGGGGAAGGAGCAGCCATGGCGGCGGTGGCGGCCCCGCGGGCCCCTCCGGCCGCGCCGCTGCTCGAGGCGCTCTCGGCGCTCTCGGCGCTGCCCCCGCACCGCCGCGCCATCCCCGAGCTCGTCCGAGGCCTCCGCGACAGCGCCGGGACCCAGGTACCGGCGGAGGGGAGAGGGAGAGGGGAGCGGCCATCAGGGATGGCGGCGCCGCCTCGGAGAACGCGATCTCCTCAGAGGGCGCGATCCCCCTCAGAGAGAGCGATCCCCGTCAGAGGGTGCTGGCAAAAAGCGGGGTGGCCACCCCCCAAAAACCTGGATCCTTTCAGGAATCGAGATTCCTCCCAAAAATACCGGGATCCTCTCAGGAATCGGGATTCGCCTTCAACAATAGCGGGATCGCCTCAGGGGTCGTGGCTCCCCCTCAGGAATGGCGGCGCCGCCTCAGAGAGCCCGATCCCCCTCAGAGTGCCGGCAAAAAGCTGGATGGCGACCGGGATTCCCTCAGGGATAGGGATCCTCCCAAAAAATACAGGGATCTCCTCAGGAATTGAGATCCCCCCCCAAAAATAGCGAGATCGCCTCAGGGATCGAGGCCGCCCCTCAGGGAAGGCGAATCCCCCTCAGAGATTCCCGCCTAAAGCCGGGATACCCTCAGGAATCGAGATTTCCCCCCAAAACTGGGATTTCCCTCAGGGATCGGGATTCCTCCGATAAAAACACAGGGATCCCCTCAGGAATCGGGATTCGCCTTCAACAATAGCGGGATCGCCTCCGGGGTCGTGGCTCCCCCTCAGGGATGGCGGCGCCGCCTCAGAGAGCCCGATCCCCCTCAGAGTGCCGGCAAAAAGCTGGATGGCGACCGGGATTCCCTCAGGGATAGGGATCCTCCCAAAAAATACAGGGATCTCCTCAGGAATTGAGATCCCCCCCCAAAAATAGCGAGATCGCCTCAGGGATCGAGGCCGCCCCTCAGGGAAGGCGAATCCCCCTCAGAGATTCCCGCCTAAAGCCGGGATCCCCTCAGGAATCGAGATTTCCCAAAAACTGGGATTCCCTCAGGAATTGGGATCCATTGCAATCGTCCCCCCAAAACCTGGGATCCCCTCAGGAATCGGGATTCCCCCAAAAATAGTGAGATGCCCTCAGGGAATGGAGTCCTCTCTCAGGGAATGGGAATCGCCCTCAGAGATTCCCCCAAAACCGGGATCCCCTCAGGAACCAGGATCCCCCCAAAAATACCGGGATCCCTTCAGGGATCAGGATCCTCCCCAAAAACCAGGATCCCCCCCTTCAAAACCCGAGTGACCACTGAGTGAGCACTGACCCTGAGTGATCCCTGAGTGACCCCTGGGACTCCTGAGTGACCCCTGACCCTGAATGACCCCTGACCTTGAGTGACCCCGAGTGACCGCTGTCCTCCCCCAGGCCGCCCTCGGGGGTCTCCTCGGTGTCACCAGCGCCCGCCTGGGCTCCATGAAGACGCGGTGAGTGACAGCTGCACCGGCCAATCACAGCACAGGACCCTTCCCTCCTGCCTCCTGATTGGCTGCTGCTGTGGGATGGGCGGGGCTGAGCCTCAACCAATAGAGACACAGTGTGGGGGCATGTTCAGCTCAGTAACCAATCAGAATCGTTCTCTGGCTGCCATTGGATGGGGAGGGTTTAGTCAGCCAATCAGGAGGGGAGGGCGTGGCTTTTATGATTTTTAATTGGTTTCTGTGTCATGGGTGTGGCTTTGAGCAGCCAATCAGGTTTCATTTATCAGATAACTAATCAGGGTGGGTGGGGTTGTCTGTGATTGGCTGCTGCATGTGGGGTGGGCGTGGCTTCATCCCAGCCAATCAGACTTCTCCTGTGAGCCACACCCTGCTCTGGGCTGCCCTTATAAGGAAAAGGGGCGGAGTTTGGGGGTCTCAGCAGCCAATCAGAGATGGGGTGGGGCAGGGTGTGGCATGGGGGTGTGGCTTCATTCCAGCCAATCAG